>JAHBCN010000540.1:280796-399890 GCA_019359885.1 Listronotus oregonensis | reverse complement strand
GAATTTTTTTAAAAAAATGATCAAAATAGCAAAAATAAGATATGTTTAAAAAAAAAATAAAAAAATTACTTTGTTTCATATCTCTGGTTCAAGTAAAAGGTTTTTATTGGATATACTCACTAAAAAAATTTTTATACAATGGGACCGCTTCGGTCTTAGTCCCGGGGTACAGCGACTGAGTATGGTCAGCCCTGTTGATCACTATAAACTAGCAGATCGCCTGAAACAGAGAAAAACCCAAAAAAACTAAATACTTATCTACGTTTCAGTGACAAAACTGCCACCGTTATCAAGATAAAATGAAATACAAAATTAAATAGAAATTAAAATTAAAATGCTTAGAATTTTGATATAAAATTAAAGAAATTCTGAGACCTCTTAGTTACAGTTTATGATGTTTTCTCATAAATGACATAAGTTTGTTTTGACTGGTACATTGATTATTTGAAAGAAAAACAAAAAGGATTGTGTGTTAATTAATTTTAGGGTTTCCTAAAATTATTGTAACATAGTGCATAGGTAATCATGTATTGTTCAAATTACAGATATTGATTCTACACAATTATCTGTACTTACTAATATATACGCACTTTCATTTATTTTAGGTTTTTTTGAACAAGTTTGCATTGCTAAAATGCTAGAAGCGTTCCAGTTTATTATGTGGTTGTTATCAAATGCATGTTGACCTATTTTTGATTTGCGGAATTCTTTGTTTTTAATATAGGTTCAATTTGGGTGTTCTTCGATACTTTTGGCTAATGGTCTATGAGTCTTACCTACATAAAATTTATTACATTAACAAGGAATCTTAATATAAATAGCTTACTTTTATTTTATACCAAAATGTTATAAATTTTAATTTTAATTTCTATTTTATTTTTTATCTAAGTTTATCTTGATAACGAGGACAGACTTGCCTCCCAAACGTAAATAAGCGTTTGTATTTTTTAAGGTTTTTTTCTTTTTTCTTTATTAGGCGATCTGCTAGTTCATAGGGGTCAATAAGGCTATAAACACTATAAAGCTATACCCTGGAACCAGGACCCAAGCGGTCCCATTGTATAAAAACTTTTTTGGCGAGTATACCCAACAAAAACATTTTAAAAACATTAATCCACAACAACATTACAGAACTTACCTACAAGTTAGTTGTCCAAATGTGTATCGTTAGATCTAGCATTTTTGTTGATTTACTGTGAGTGTTTGCTTACATTTTTTATTTTTTCTAAAAAATTTAAAAGATTTAAATAATTGATAACATTAAAATTTATTTTAAAAATATTAAAAAGGAAAAAAAATATAGTATTTAAAAACAATAAAGTTGATCTTGATAATTACAAGGTTATTTATTACATAAAGAATAAATTTGCCTTTTTGGGGAGAACAGAAAATAGTAAAAACTTCTGTTTTTAGCTTTTGATTCGTTTAAAAAATTAATTTGTGACAATTTTACCGTTTCCTTATACACCTCAAAAACTAAAAAAAAATTCGCCACATTGTTAACGCATCTTTAAAATAGCTAATACTTAAGTTCTAATTTATCCGACCTTGTAATTCTTATCGTTTTGCAGATAGCATAGTAGTCCATTCAAAACGCGGGTCCTAATTGCCCAATTTCGCTGCCAGTGGAGACTACCTTCAGGGTGTTTTTTTTTGGGTCGTGTTCCAATTTGACCCCGCAGCTCGGAAATTCTGACATTCCCCCAAAAATGAAAAAACCCCTTTTTTTATTTTTTTTTAAACAAAATCTTATAAACAACTTATGAAAATGCTCTTTGGCACCTAGAAAATACTCCCAGGGTATTTTTTTGGGGTCGTGTTTCCCAAATTTAGGTATCTCGAAAGCCTTAACCCCCCAAACACCCCAAAAAAAGGAAAAAAAAACCCTTGCAAGATTTTAAGAATAATTTTATAAAAAATTAGAAATCATTTATTATTGAAAAAATTTGTTTTTTTGACATTATGATTAGTGATGGAACGGCTCATGTTTCACCGGACCCCCGGCCCCCCCAGAACCGGGCGCCGGGTCCGGCGCCGAACTCTATGTTTTTCCTCAAAAAAAAAAAAAAAAATTTAACCCCGGGGCTACTTACATTTAAATGTCAATAAAAGATAATAAAGTACCAAGGAAATATTGAAACCAAAAGTTTTCTTACAAAGACAAACAGGCAAAGTATTCAGCTGAGTAATATCATTTTATATATTATTGCAACAACCCAAGGGAAAAAATTGACAAAATATTTCAACTAATTTTCCAGAACCCAAAAATGTCATTGCTACTGTATTGGACCCTAGGTATAAATTAGCATTTTTTTCCCCCCAGAAAATTTTTTGCTCCCGAAGCAGTGTTTTTAAAGAGATAACAAAGTTCAAGGAGATTACCACTAATAGCCTGAAAGCACTGAAAATTTAAACTTTAAAAGCAGTACATGACAGTATAGTGATAGTGATGAAGAACCATTGTCTAAAATCATGAAACATCAAGAAGTCCCCCCAGTTTGGGCATTTTTAAAAAAAAATTTCTACCCCCTTTTCTTAATTGGTAAAAAAGTGTAGACCAAGAACAAAAAATGAGACCAGTTTTAAAATTATCTTAATAAGCCCCTCAAAAGAAAGTCTGATCCAATACATTGGAAAAAAGCACAAGGATGATTTCCCAAATGGAGCCCGTTTCTTAATGATATTTAAGCCCTAGCAAGTAGTGTGTATTCAGAAAGGATTTTTCAGAAATTCAACATTTATGAAGAAAACCTTTTTTGAAAAATCAAAAAGCTTTAAAAAATTTTTTAAATTTTCATCATAATTTGAAAAAGATACATTTTGATTATTAACAGTGTTTTTCCTTATTTGTAAAGAATTAGAGATTACCTGTAATCAGTTACTAAATGTAAGCTGCTTTTTTTCCCAAATTTTTTTTCCCTATTTTATTTCCAAGACTTATTAAATTATATTTCCTTATTAATAAATTAAAAATTTTTCCGGGACAGCCGGATTTTTTAGAAAAAAGGCCGGGCCGGAAGCCGGGAAGTGGCCGGGCTTTCCGGACTTTGAACCGGACGTCCGTTCCATCACTAATTATGATTATTTAAGTCTAAATTAAATTTTAGAATAACTCATTGAGGGTGAAAAACTCCCAAACTCCCTTAAAAAAAGTACAATTAAAAAAAAAAAACAAAAAAAAAATTTGCTATTTGCCAACATTTTTTAAAAATTGGGGAAACCACGACCAAAAAAATTTTTTCCCCTTTTAGGTTAAAAAAATTCAACTGAATTAAAAGTAAAAAACCAAAAAATTTTTTTTTTTTTTTTATTCTTTATTTTACCAAAAAAAACTTACAAAAAACGATGTTACAGATGTTTTTACCCTTTTGACGAGAAAAAATATCTTATTTAATGTAAAATAAAGATAATTAGTTTACAACAAGTACTTATACATTTTTTTAATTTTGAATGGCATTTCATTCGAAAAATAAAGAAAAAAGTAAAAAAATGTAAAAGTAATTATTGTAAACTATTTGTTTTTATTTTACATTAAGTAAGATATGTTTTTAACTTCCAAAGAGAGATTTACGGATTTATTTAAGTTGTAAATGGGACGATTTTTTTTTAAATAAAAAAATGGCTTTTTAATTAAAATCTAAGATAGATAGTTTTTCTCGTCAAAAAGGTGAAAACATCTGATGATATTTTTTTGTAAGCAAATTTTTTGTTATAATAAAGAAAAATACAAAAGAATTTATTTTAAACTTATTGTTTTACTTTTAATTAGAGTTGGATATTTTTTAGGCCCCAAAAAGGGGGTTGAGGGGAACTTTTTTAATTTTTATAATCTTTTTAGGGAAATTTGGAATTTTTTTGGCGTGAAATGGCAAAAAAATATATTTTTTTATTAATAATAAATAATTTCTATAAATTTTTACAAGATTATTTTTAAAAAAACCATTAAAAAGGGAGAGTGTTTTTTGCCCTTTTAGGGATGTTTCCAGGGTCAAGGGTTTCAAGATCCCGAAATTCGGAACTAGCGGCTCAAAAAACGTACCCTGGAAGTATTTTTTAGGTGCCTAAAGAGCATTTTCCCAAGTTTTTTATAAGATTTTTGTTAAAAAAAAAACAAAAAGAGTGTTTTTGCATTTTTAGGGGTAATGTCAGAATTTTCGAGCTGCGGGACCCCGAAATTCGGAATTAGCTACCCAAAAAACGTACCCTGAAGGTAGTCTCCAGTTGCAGCGAAATTGGCCACCCAGGACCCGCGTTTTAAATGGACTATAGTGGCACCACTTCAATTTAACACCCTATACATTGGGGTCTTGCCTTCAGGCGAAAAGACAGCGGTCAAAGTACGAGTATATTGTAGATTTAATGCTAATTTTATAAGAAATTACTTGGCAAACCAACACCACACAAAGAAGTATTTGATTATTAACCCAACCAAAAATAGAATTTATTTAAAATGATAAAATAGAACTTTTTGTTTCAATAATCTTTCGTTGGGTTACTCGCCTGTAAAGTTTCTAAAAAATGGGTCCATTTTGGTCCTGGTCCCGGGGTATAGCGAACTAACCCTGCTCAATTGTCCCCTTAAAACTTGCAAATCGCCTGAAACTAAAAAGACAAAACCCCCCAAAAAACCCAAAAAATAAACAAAACTCAAAAAACGTATCTACGTTTCGGTGGCAAGTCGGCCACTGTTGTCAAGATAAAACTAAATAAAAAAATTGAAATTAAAACCAAATTTTTAAAAAATTTTGTTTTAAAAACTTGGGAAATTCTGAAACCTTTTTTTTAAATATTTATGACGTTTTGTCATAAATGACTTTTTAGTTTGCTTGACTGGTGTATTTATAATTTTCAAAAAGACAAAAAAGTGGTGGTATGTTCATTGATTTTAAGTTGACCTGAAGTTACTTAACATCAAGAATAGGTAACCATGTATTATTTAAATTAACAAATACTGATGCTAAACATTTAGTTTTATTTAATAATATAAAAACACTTTCTTTTATTTTACGTTTTTTTACGCCACAAAACTATCTCGTCTTTTTTAACATCCTAATAATGAGTATGTCTCATTATATAATTTTCGGATGTCGCTACTTTCGCACGAGTCTTTCCAAAACTAAACTGGCACAAAAAATGTTTTTAGTGTTGGTAATCTAAAGGATGATAAAATATGTAATATCAGTGTTACTTTGGAAGAATTTTTTATGGAGTCAAAAAAAGGTAAGTATCTACTTTTAAACAAAGATATTAAAAAAATATTTCAAAGCTGAATCCTTAGCAAAACAATTCACTATTAACTTAATCTAAAATTGTTAACAGCAAAATTTCTTCAGCTACTTTTTAACAAGTCTCTAAAGCTTAAAGTTTTTTTTCTTTAGACTTTCTGTTTTTTACAAAATATTTTTTGAGTTACCAGGAGACTTGGAAAAAAGGACCGCTTTGGTCCAGATTCTGGGAAAAAAAGTTGAACGCACAAAGTGCACAGAGTCGATTGACCTTGCAGATCGCAAAAAAAACTAAAAATAACGTTAAAAAAAAAGAGAACATTTAGGTGACAGGTCAGCCACCGTTTTTAAGATATAAAATCAACTTAAAAATCTGTTAAAAAAAGGGCCATTTTATTTAAAGTGAGCCAAGGTTGCTTGACCATTTTAAAGATAAAAAAAACTTTACAGGTTGCTTCCTCTATATTTTAAGAATTAAAAAACATTTTATTAATTTTTTTTAACTCAAACAGTTTATTGATTTGGGCTATTTTGGTAGTTCTGGTTAGTTTTGGTTACTTTTGCACACGCCAAATTTTGCAATTGTAAGAGTTTGCTATTTCCTTTTTTTTAAATGGATATCACTGGACAAATTGAATGTAGTATCCAGCAAAATTTCAATTTTTGTATTTTTTTTTTCAATTGTAATTTTTTCCCATGTAGTTGAAGATTTAATTACACTTTAAGTTTTTTATTTGATATTATTCGTTGGCAGTATAACCACAAATGAAGTATTAACTTTATATATATTATATATATATATATATATATATATATATATATATATATATATATATATATATATAATATATATATATATTTATTTAATTTTTTTTTTAATAATTTAAATAAAATATTTGTCAACTAAATCATTAGGAAATAATCTTTATACGGGAAAAACACTGACAGTAACTTATAAATCCATATGAAAAGTTACCCTAATTTGTCAACATATACTTTTATTTGTCACAATAGACATAACACAAAACTATACCATAGGTAAAACATGGTCATACCCTCAATCCCAAAATTTTCACCAAAATAACATTCCCACTAAGCTAAGAAACATAAATATATTAGATCTAATAAAACAAAACTGTCTATACAGTCTGTAAATAAAGGTATTACTATTATTCTAAATCCTGCGTATTATGAAAAATCTTACAGAGTGTCCGTTATATCAATATAAAACAGTAATGCTTTAGTTTTATTTATTAATAAAAACAGTTCTATTTGTATAACTGCTTTTTATTAAGATAATTTACTTTTCTTTTTAAAGTCAAATTCTAGTCTAGAGGCATGAATATTTTAAGCGTTTTTTCGAACTCTATAAAAAAAACCAAAGAATATTTTTATTATCTATTTTTTTGCTTGTTTATTTGTATTTTAGAAATACATAAAAAAAATTAAAAAATAAAAAAAATTAAAAACTCAAAAAGTTATCGACTGGTATAGTGGGGGGTCCAAAAAGAAAAGAGGAGTCCTATCCTGCAAGATATCAACCCTTCTGGTCATCCAAAAGAAAAAATGGAATGGATTTTTAATCAGTAAAGATGTCGATATCTCCTTAAGCTCGAAGAAATAAAAAAAATAGCAAAATAGGGGTCATTAAAAAAAAATCACGTTTTTTTAGCAGTTCCTAATTTTTTAAAAATAGTAAAAAACAAAATTTTGACTTGAATCTGCTTGGTGATATGGAGAAATGTTTAGAAAGGCTTTTTTAGTAGAACTTGAGGTATTATGCACGCCAGCTTAAAAAAAGTAGTTTTGAGAAAAACGCGTTTAAAGTTTTAGTTTAAGTTTCAGGTAGTCTACCAGATAAAACAGTACATATTACTTACAATTCTTTAATCAGCGATTCCGACTGCATATATCGAGCGTTCTTCTACCTCAAATTGAATATTTAACGCATTTCTCTTTGGAGCACTTAAAGCTCGAAACTCAAAACTTTCGATTCCAACTTCATTGCGCCGAACAACAACTTTAGCTATAACTTTTAAAACAAATTGAATATTCCTTTAAGGAGATATTCTTGAATCTCTAAACAATCAAATTATAAAAAATCTTTTTTTTAAACTTTCTAAACCAGAATACTCAATTAAGTCAAATTCTCCAGTAAATTCAGAATTGTCAAAACTTGTATGTAAGAACAGTTATAATCATAATAAAAATAAAACCGATAGTTAAATCTATATCTATATATTATAGTTATTAATATATTAAGCCTAAAATCCGTAAAATCGGCATATTATAAATGTTCAGGATAAATTAAATTTGTTATGCACATAAATGTCAATGATCATACCAATAAATGGCATTGCACAAATTTGGATCTTACGGGCAAATTTATCATTCGCATTTTGTTACGAACTAAATAAATAACTTCACCGGCGTTTTATTAATGTGTTATGGACCACGATCCACTTGCGTACTTTAGAATTCTACTGTTTAAAATGAAATAAAAATTAGTTGCGATCCGCGACATAAACACGGGTGACGTTATTCGAAATTTAAAGTACGTATTGTTTTCCTTCCAATATTTTTTATTTGAAACTATAAGTAATATATTTTTTGAAAAGAAGATCTTCTAACATCAGAGAGGAATGTTTTAAAATCAATCATCATTTCTAATATATATAAGATACACTGTATACTATTCTTTTTAATTAGGTAATATTTGTTTATGATTTAAGTTACCCTATTATTAAATAAATAAATATAATAATTTTCATTTACACTTAAACAATGAATACACGATACTCTCAAATCAAAAGTCAACAAAACATGATATCTTTGTTATTCCTTTATTTTCAATTTGTTGTTCAAATAGCAAATATGTAATTTCATATACGTGAATGTTTATGGAATAAGTGGTAAATTGTGCTAAAAAAAAATCCTAAAGAAAAAGCTTATGAAAAACTGCACTGTGTAGTTTGCGGGCAAGAATTGGGATCAATAATTAAAAAGAAAAAAAATGTCTTTAAAAAGCAAAAGCATTGAAGCAGGTCTCAAACTATTATAGGGGCACTGAAGACTATCCTGAGACTTCGAAAAAAATCAAAAAGAAATCTTTGTGTGCCAAAATAAAATTTATTTATTCGAATATAACTGTAGAACCTGTTTTAATATGTTACATTTTACCCAGTATAATGGTAACGATAGCTATACAGAATTTAAATCTAGAAAAAGCCTGCCGTGTAAACCTAGGCATTTCAAGAGAGCCCTGTAATGCTCTAACTATACGAAATTCTTCAGCCTATTAATAAAGAAGATAGAACAAGTACAAACTTTAGCGACGAGTATGCAGATTTATAAAAAACAGTGATAAGATATTCGATTTTACCTGTTTTTGGGAGCTTGGAGTGACATGTACCAAAAACGAAAGCCTTGTATGTTAGTACCAATCTTGGGAGATATCTCCATGGTTTTGGGGTTGCTGCTTTGTACTTATTTTTTCTATGAGTTACCCATAGAGGTGAATGTGTTTGAGTCGTTTTTTCCGGCTATTTCTGGAAGTTGGTTCGCAATGTTTATGGGAGTTTATAGTTATATTAGTGATGTGAGTAGTGAGGAGGAAAGGACAATGAGGATAGGTAAGGTAATGTTTTGTTCTTTTTTCCCGATATTACAGCCAAGCGGCAAACCGAACAAATAAACAATATTTAAAAAAAAACAATATTTTTTCCTAAGATAACGGTTTCTTTAGTTATCACAGCGAACAACAAGAGTGCCGTCCCATGTTATTGCACGCGTAATATAAGTGTGAACGTTGTAGAGCTGTGATGTATTCAAAAGCATTTATAACCATTACTATACAGAGTTGAATCTCAAAAAATGTATTGAAAACTTTACAAGCCAATAAAAAAATATATCTGGAAATTTTAAGTTATTTAAAATCTAAAAAAACAGAAATTTTACAGTCTTTAAAATACCAATATATTATTATATGTAAATACAAAATTATGATGTTTGTGACGTCACGAGCGACGCCATGACACGGGTGAGCGTATTGGCGGAAATTTAAAGTCGTATTGTTTTCCTTCCAAATCATTATTTTTTTGAAATATAATATATTTTAAATTTAAGTTTAAATAGAAAGTTTTAAATAACAATTTCAAATTAAAGATACACTGTATACTATTCTTTTTAATTAGGTAATATTTGTTTATGATTTAAGTTACCCTATTATTAAATAAATAAATATAATAATTTTCATTTACACTTAAACAATGAATACACGATACTCTCAAATCAAAAGTCAACAAAACATGATATCTTTGTTATTCCTTTATTTTCAATTTGTTGTTCAAATAGCAATATGTAATTTCATATACGTGGGAAATTTTATAATAAGTGGTAAATTGTGCTAAAAAAAAATCCTAAAGAAAAAGCTTATGAAAAACTGCACTGTGTAGTTTGCGGGCAAGAATTGGGATCAATAATTAAAAAGAAAAAAAATGTCTTTAGAAAAAGCAAAAAGCATTGAAGCAGGTCTCCAAACTATTATAGGGGCACCTGAAGACTATCCTGAGACTTCGAAAAAAATCAAAAAGAAATCTTTGTGTGCCAAAATAAAATTTATTTATTCGAATATAACTGTAGAACCTGTTTTAATATGTTACATTACCAGATTTGGTAAGATGTATAAGAATTTAAATCTAGAAAAAGCCTGCCGTGTAAACCTAGGCATTTCAAGAGAGCGCTGTAATGCTCTAACTATACGAAATTCTTCAGCCTATATAGGGTATAAAGAAGATGAAGAACAAGTACAAACTTTAGCGACGAGTATGCAGATTTATAAAAACACAGTGAATAGTATTATTCCGGGCATTCTTCTCCTGTTTTTGGGAGCTTGGAGTGACATGTACCAAAAACGAAAGCCTTGTATGTTAGTACCAATCTTGGGAGATATCTCCATGGTTTTGGGGTTGCTGCTTTGTACTTATTTTTTCTATGAGTTACCCATAGAGGTGAACTCAGTGTTTGAGTCGTTTTTTCCGGCTATTTCTGGAAGTTGGTTCGCAATGTTTATGGGAGTTTATAGTTATATTAGTGATGTGAGTAGTGAGGAGGAAAGGACAATGAGGATAGGTAAGGTAATGTTTTGTTCTTTTTTCCCGATATTACAGCCAAGCGGCAAACCGAACAAATAAACAATATTTAAAAACAATATTTTTTCCTAAGATAACGGTTTCTTTAGTTATCACAGCGAACAACAAGAGTGCCGTCCCATGTTATTGCACGCGTAATATAAGTGTGAACGTTGTAGAGCTGTGATGTATTCCAAAAGCATTTAATAACCATTACTATACAGAGTTGAATCTCAAAAAAATGTATTGTAAAACTTTACAAGCCAATAAAAAAATATATCTGGAAATTTTAAGCTTCATTTAAAATCTAAAAAAAAACAGAAATTTTACAGTCTTTTAAAATACCAATATATTATTATTTCCATCCCAATTTTACTTATTATTTACCATTAGCACAATAATTATTATTATTATTATTTTTTAAAGCTTATTGATAGTTTTTTTATAATATAATTTCTTGGCATGTTCCTGCAAATCCCGTACAGTACATTCCACAATAATTCGTTGATTCCTTTTTTTACCTGCTACTGTTAGTTGTAAAACTCAATAAACTTTGGGTAACGGCATGTAGGTCCTTACTTCAAATTTCCTTTATTTATTATTGTACCTACTTTTTGGTTTATTATGTAGGTTAAAGAAAAATTGCAGATGTTTAATATAAAGCAGAGTCTTTTTATCTTAGTTCATCAGTCGTTTGTCAAGGCATTTTTATCTGTGTTATTGAGCATCCAAAATGGCTAACCTAAACTATTAATATAAGTAGGTAATCAGGACCTGTACCCCTTCAAAAGATGCGCTGCCTACACAATAGATATTTGTCAGGCATCTTATTTATGGATGGGTTTACCACTGAGGGTTGTCATTTAAATTTTATTGCGGTCGAGAAATCAACGAATTATTGTGGAATGTACCATACCTCACATTTCTCTCAAAAAATGACAATAATTTTTTTTAATTCTTACTAAATCAGATCAGCTAAAAGGTTTTGTACAAAGTTAATTTAATAAAAACGGAAATTATTAATGCCAAGTCAATACAAGCCATAAAAAATAATTTCTATTTTTTTTTTCGACATCTACATATTCAGAAGTAAGAAGCGACTAGGTAGTATAATTAGTTTCTGGTAGTGCTCCTGTTTTCTTACAAAATATGTGTTTTTGACCTCCGTAAGGTCAGTAAGGTCACGCAGCCACGTGTGATTAAAAAAAAAGATGAAAAATAAATCCTCCTAAACGGCATAAAAACTTTTACAGCGCTTTTAGATGATAGACCAATGCTACTCAAGTGTTAAAATCCCGATTAGTCAGCGCTTTCAGCAGTCGTACTCCAAAAATATTTATAGCATGTTCGCTTTTTAAAAGCAAAAAATAAGGTCATCATGGCTAACTTTTTTAATACCACAATAGCTAAATTTAAAAACTATCGTAATTTTTCAGCTTATTGATACAAATGAACAAGCTATTTATTATTGAATAAAACAATAATATTCTGATGACTTTTCATTAAATTTATTCACCGATACTTAACTCTAAGAGCCGTTAACAGAAATAATTTTAACTATCTTACCATATTTATTTAGGCTCAACACCTTTTAACTATCGAGGGGTCATCATCAGGATTTATGTCATTTTGACTTTATTTGTCTGATATAATTGATAAAAGTCCCTTGAGGTAGAATTTCAGATTGTTGCCCTTGATGTATCAAATTCCTATATCGTCACTCTTCTAGCTTTCACCAAATTATTGCTGGGGTACTCCAGGGCTCAGAACTGACACTACATTATTTCTTCTTTACATCAACGATCCTTTTCACCATTAATCCCAGCCATAGTTTTTTTAACAATTGTACCCTTGAAAAGCACGTGCAGGATAAAGGACCTTATTTTAATGCTGAATTGGGGCTCCAAAAATCTCGCCAAGTTTAATAATTAGAAAACACAATCACACCTGTTCTTTATTAATTAGCGGCCAAACAATGTAACATAAATTACATAAATAAAATTTAGATGTAAAAAAAGTTTTTATTTTAGGAGCTGTAAATATGATAGCTAATGTAAGCATGTGCATAGGAACTGCTCTTAGTGGTATTTTATATGAAGCGATCGGTTTTTATGGAGTATACATAACAGCATTGATTATGTACTTCATTGGGTTGGGTTATGGATATTTTTTTATACAAGATACGTGTTATCAGAATCTTAAAGAAGATAAGGCTGCTGCTCACGTAGAGAGCAAAGGATTTTGTAGGTAATTTTAAATTTACTTAAGAATAAAAAATAGCTTTGGTTAACTAGAGAATCATGGTCCCTAAAAATGGGATCTGGGTACTGAATCAGTTGAATTATGTTACAGAATTAAAAGCCCTATGTAATAACACCAAGAAATTTAGAACATTTTATATACTTTTGGAGATATCCTTTTAAACTACAACAAAAAAGCCAAGTTCACATTTAAAAAATAATCCGAAACGTCAAATTTAATAGTAGGTTAGGTTAGGTTAGGTTTAAAGTGAGTGGATATTTATATATTTTTAAATATCTTTTTGAACAACAGCAGAAAATTACGCAATTTTGCCAGATTTTGGTTTTTTCAAATAATCACAGTATTCGGATTTTACCAGATTTTTTGATACCATATTCATCTGCATTTAATCTGTTCTTTTAATTGATTTTTATATAAAGCTAAATAAACAAAAATAAAACATATTAAATACAAGTCCAAAGGAAGCGTGTTCAAAACTGCTTAAATGCCAATCAATAATTTAAAGTTTATAGGCAGAGGGACGAGGTATATTTAAATTATTAAACTGTCATTAAATGGTTAGAATGTGCTTGTGCCCAATACAACTTCGAACTGAGCAGTTATTTCAGTTACACCTCCAGACTCCCTGGAGGTGACCTAAAAATATTCGCCAAAAAAAAACGGATAATCAACTCTTGTAAATTATAGGTGCAAAGAAAACAATGTTCCCTTTAGGGTACCTTAAAAATCACCTTTTAAAAATAACAATTAGGCATGTATGTTCTAAGCTAAAATAAACAGCATATTCACAACTTAAAAAAAAAGAAGTTTAGACATGTTAATTACTTGAATATTGTTATTTTGCACAGAGTCGTTTTTAAAATACTGGATCAAGTAGTGATAGTACACATTAATGTGGATAAATGAAACAAATTACAATGTTTTTTTTTTCATTGTATATTATACAAAATTCTAAATAATATTTCGTAGAATTACTACATTTTCAAACTAAATAACTTAAACTACGGAGTACATTTGTTAATAATAATAAAATAACTTAAATTGACTTAAAGATCTTAAGTATTTTACTTTTTAGTGTGTTACATAAAACGTTTAGATTGTCAACATTTGGGAATAAATGACCGGTTTCTAAAAAAATGTCCGGATTTTTTATGTGATGATGTTATTAAAAATAGAAAAAATCCCTACTGTCTTGGTATGTACAAAAATGTGACTTCTATCTAAAGACAGTTAAAAAGCAGGCATCCTGATTTTTCTGTTGTTCCTTGTAACTTTTTGCCTAAACGCGTTTCGCCTGCCTCACAGAACTTCTCGATAGGGCTAGGGCTGTATCGAGTGCACAGTTAACTACAAAAAAACGTACTAACCACAATAATTCAAACGGTATTTTATCCTTTTGTTATCTATATATTATATCTCAAAAATGCTCTGTATAAGTCATAGATCTGCATGCCCAAGTAGTTTGATATTATAGTATCGGTAAATAAAGGTTTTCTGTAAATATCAATTGAGAATATTTTTTAAGATGTCATGGGCAAATGAAGCAAAATTTTTGACATTTCTTTTCTCTATCTCTTTCAAAACAGTGATAGACTTAAAAGTTTTAAGGTCAACAAGGACATGTGATCCTTATTTTGACTTTCTCTTTCGTTATATTTTTATAGAATCCTAGTCCATATGTGCAACAGTTTAAGAGCGTATACACTACCAAACATAGTTTAATACTATCGGATATATTCTCTGATGGAAGGATATAAGAATATAGAATAAATTAGAGATTATTAAGGATGCCATTAACCAGCCCTTATTTATGAAACTGATAAACAAGCAAAGGAGTTTTTTTATATAAATGTAGAACCCTATAATCTAATCAACTATAAATTTGTCACGTTTGAAATGTTTCTGTGTTTTTAATAAACGTTACCGATTTTACAATGTAATTTTGAAATAAGGAAATATAAATAAAGTGTCAGAAAGACGGTTTCAATTTTGACGCTCTTTAAGCCAAAAGTTCATTATTGCGTTTTATGTATTTACTAATCTTTAAGTTTTTTCAGGGATTTCTTCCAAGCAAGTCATGTAATCGACACATTTAAAACTGCGGGGAAGTCCGGCACCATGTAAATAGACCGTACACTCATCTGAGAAACAAATATTATATAACATGATTGCATTGTTGATTAAAAGTTGGGACACAATCGTCTTCATGAAGCTCATGGACAAGTTTTATCTTATACGGGTGAAATTAATTGTCTTTCAAAAATTCTCTGTGATGTACAGCATGTAAATCCCTAAAAAAGTAGCCAGTCCGAGTGCCTTGGGTGTCGTCAAGTGCTACGTGTTCCATCACTGATAATTCTGCGACTTCATTTCTAACTGGTCGATTTTTTAATGGCGATTACGGCGAATATTAGATAAAGATCCAGTTTCTTCAAATTTCTCATTAATTAGCCACATACTCATCGTTAATATTTTTGTCTGAATGTAATGCATTAAAAAACCGGATAGTAGCTTTTGTAATGCCCCATTTTAATAATAGGTATTATTATTTTTACCCCTTCTTGAACTGAATAAATTATTGTTTAATATTTATCAGAACTAGGAAAGTTTACAATTTGAAATCAAAGACAAAGTTTTCCTATGACATATGATGACACTGATGCTATATGTTTTCTTGATGGTATCCATGATTATTATTTTTAGCCATGCAATCGATTATTTTAAGTATTGAGTTAAGTTGGTCAATTTTTAACATAAACTTAAATAACTTTACAACGATTAAAGATAGGTATAAACTTTATTAACAAAAGTTACTAAAAACGTCATAGAGAATCCAAAATTTTTAAAAAACTGGGGTTTTAATTTAAAAATCTTAAGTGTAATGCAATATCTTATTTTTGGACCACCCTGTATTGTACGGCTATAGATAAAAATGTTCCCCCATAGAAATCAAAATTGACGTGTCCGAGCGTTTTTTTCAAAATATACCAGGAGTCACAAATAAGGGTGCGACCTTTTCGTTGGGCCACCCTGTATGTAGTACCCCGAAAAGATCACCCAATTTTGCAGAGTCGATACCCCTGACACAAAAGGCTAACCCCCCCCAAAAATTATTCCTGGCTACGGCTTTGCTATAATCTAATCAACTATAAATTTGTCACGTTTGAAATGTTTCTGTGTTTTTAATAAACGTTACCGATTTTACAATGTAATTTTGAAATAAGGAAATATAAATAAAGTGTCAGAAAGACGGTTTCAATTTTGACGCTCTTTAAGCCAAAAGTTCATTATTGCGTTTTATGTATTTACTAATCTTTAAGTTTTTTCAGGGATTTCTTCCAAGCAAGTCATGTAATCGACACATTTAAAACTGCGGGGAAGTCCGGTCAGCATAAAAGAGGAAGAAAAAAAAGAGTTCTGGCAATTATGTTTTTATTTATGGTAATTGTGGGACCTCTTTATGGTAAGACTATAAACGGGTCATAAAAACTATTATTATTATTTAAAAATTTCGTTTGGACAGTAAGAGGATAAAGACTGATTTATTAAAATGAATGTCAAACCCTTAACACTAGAAGAAAGTCGTGGTTTATCATAATGCTTGTTCCATAAATTATTAAAATTCTAGGGAAAAAAATCTATTTTTTATGGTGTTTATAAAAAATCATAAAAAATGTCCATATATATTGGCAAACATAGAAATCAAAGCAAAAACTGAAGAACCTTAACCAAGTTACCCATTTAGCTATTTATCAGGTGACCTCATTGCATTTTTCTTGTCTAAACAGGCACTTAAATATAGGAAAAACGATTGAATAATATCTATGCAAATGTTTGCATCTGATACTAAAAACGCAATAAATTGTTTGGGCTGGATAGAAAAGCAGAACGAACAAAAATTGGTTAAGGTTTTGATAACCATCTCTATTGTAGTTGTAGATGAGAAGTAATTTATTAAAATATGTTTTATTTTTGCGTTTTCCCTTTACATTTTAAATGGGAATCAAGACAAAATACAATGCAGTACTTCTGATTTAAATATCGGAAAAGTGGAATATGTCAAAAAAATATGAATATTAAACAATAATAAAAAAAATATTTAAATTTTTCTTTAGAACATTTTTGTCAATTCTGGGAGCTTTTTGATTAAAAAAGTGCCCAGAATTTCCAAAATGTTTTAATGAAAAATTTAAAATATTTTAATTATTGTTTGATTTACATTAACCCGCTTTTCACATTTTTTTATTTATCCCACTAATCCTACACGCGCTCCAATTAGGTGGTATCAGTCAGAAAGTTTTACCTTAAATGTTTATTGCAAAGTTTCTGGTCATGTGATATCTTCTTATATGAATTTTCATTAAATTTTTATACGAAACAATTTGTATTATTATAAAAGATTTTTTTACTACAGTTTTGACAAAAATACTTTTGTAATTATCCCCGGTGCTTTAATGGTTATTTTTTGCAAATTGCGATAATATCTAAATCATAAATTAAAAAACCTGATTAAAATAGTACAAAAAAAGTTAATGAATTATTGCCTAATAATTAGACATCTCTTTTAATAAAATAAGCACTATCAAAAGAAAAGTACTTTAATATATAATGCGCTAGAAAGTATTGTGTTATGCATTTGCATATAAATGCATAAAATCCGATGTCTATTAATAATAATTATAAAATCTTACATATACAGGTTATAAAATTTAAAAAACGCTCCATTTCGTATTTTATAAGACTTATTGAAATTATAAAGACTTGATATGTTCATAACTAGACGTTATAAATAAATAATAATAACAAAAAAAAACAGATATCTAGGCGGTAGTGCGCCGGGCCAAGTTCCGGCCTGACTCACGCAGCAAGAAAGGTTTTAGCGTATTTTCCCCCCCTATCTTAACTATCCACATAAAGGTATATAATTTGGTACGTATAAGTATTCTAAGTACATGTACAAAATTTAAAACATTAAATTAAGTGGTTTCTGAAATATTTGAAATTCGCCCATTTTACTACTAAATCACTCATTGACTCATTAAAATTATGGAGCACATCCCGAGAAAGTAGACACTTAAAAAGAGTTGGGCAGATAAGGCCATTTGTCGCCCATCAGCCAATTGATGTGACATTTATATTTATAAAGAGTATATTCAATAACAAAGAAGAAAACATAGTTTTTTCAAATAAAAACTAAAATTTGTGGTATAAGTAAAATAAATAATTATCTAAAGGTGCGTCCAGACCGGGCGCGCCGAACCGCGCCAAGCCGCGCTGAGCATTTGTGAACGTTGCAGCAACGTTAGCAAACATAATTTGGTCTTTGCGCGAGAAACGTCCAAACCGGCTGCTGCGCTCTGCAACAGTTGTTCGTCAGTGTTCCAACCCGAGCGATTAGTTGTTTGTTTTTTTTTAATTTTGTGGTGAATATTGCTCGTTAAACAGATAGTTTAATTTTCGATTTGATAATATCGACATGCACATTTAGGCTATTAGCTATTTCTTGCCAAGCGTCATACTTTTTGTTTTTTAGGTGGTAATTGTTATTGGTTGGATCCCACAGTTCCGACTTAGATTCATAAATATTTATTAATCTAATTCTTTTATTGTGGGTCCACTCGTCAGACATTCTTAATCAATACACGATTACCAAAAACAGTCAATACACGATATCGGACACAATCAATAAACGAACGTAAAAAAAAAGTTTTGTTACACTTCACTTCAAAAACTTCGTCCAAACTAACCGCGCCAAAAAGCGCACGAGCCTCGGTTTTGTTTTGATGTTTGTCGGTACAACGAACACGCGCAAAGAAGATCGTTAGTGCGCGTTTGTGCGCACTTTCCCGTCCACACTGAATGCAATGCAACGTTGCAAAACGTTTTGCGCGGTTCGGCGCGCCCGCTCTGGACGCACCTTAAGCATTATGTACGTTTGTTAACCAATATAGACGCGCAACCAAAATAAAAATACTTATATACCAGCTTCTAATAAGTAGAATTACTTCGCTTTGTAAAAAAAATAATTCAAAGACCAAAAAAACAGCAAAAATGCACAAACACGGCTAAATACTCTTTTTCTTGGCAATAATTTATAAGCATAGTTTATTATTTATGCTGCAAATCTTATATAATAAAAAAATACTCGTCTTTAATGGTAAAAATAAATTCAATAATAGTCGGGAGTGGAAACTTTTTTTTCGAGTGTATGGTGGGCGGGAAATGCCCCTTATCAGCCCACCTCCTTTGGTATGTAAGTAAGTTTTAGGACAAAAGTAAAGAAAGAAACCCTGAAAACGGCACATTTTTACTCGGATCGCCCTAAAACATGGTAATATTTAGGAGTTATTTTAAAAATTTGCAATTTGATTGAACCTGAGATCTGAGGTCATATTTGTCATAGAATTTAAAAAAAACCGAAAAGATTTTATTCCATTTATTAAAGATCATACCAAAAACACGTGTTTAAAATAAGGGCCAAGTTCCTATTCAAAATTTTCGGCCTCTTAAGGTGCTGAGATCTAAAATTAGACCAATTTTCTCTTTTGTCTGTACTAATAAATGTATTTTTTTTTTCATTAATACAGACAGTTTTTTTTAATAATATATACAAATCAGTAAAAAATTTGTCAGTCAACAATCTAGAACTTGATTCAACTTTAGAACTCAGTACTCTTAGAGGCCGAGATTTTTGGATAGGAACTGGGCCCTTATTTTGTGTTTTTGATATGAATAAAAAGGGACAATTCATAAATATTAACCAGTAAGAAGAATAAATTAAAACCAAAAATTGGAATTAATTCAGAAAAATAATTTTAAAAAGTCATAAAAGGTGAAAAATTATTTTCCGCGCCTTTTAAAAACCATAAACTTATCAGTATCTTTTATAAAAAGAAGCAAAGAATGGCCTACATGCGTGATTCGTTCAAATAACTACAAAATTTAAAAGGCTATTACTTTACTTTTTTAGGTGAAATGAATGTTGTTTACTTTTTCGTAAGACTAAGATTCGAATGGGATGCTGTAGAATACAGTTTCTTTTCAACATTTCAGTTTGTAACAAATACTTTAGGTAAGTACCTTTTTAATTGCATAAATATTTATAAATTTTACAGAAAAATATACTTTCAGAGTACTGTCAGATAATCGCTGTTTAAATTTTGCTGTATTCTTTAAAAATGATAATTTTGTATTCGCATAAAAAAGACTTTATTTAAATGTATGTAGATTATTTATAACTTTTTATCTAGTGCCTTTCATAGATTATTTGGTTACTAAATTTTATTTTAGGAACGGTATTTTCTCTATCATTTTTCTCTAAATTTCTTAAGTTGGACGATTCAATTTTGGGAATCATTTCATGTTCTACTAAAATAATGGCTGCCAGTGTTTATGCTTTTGCACCTACTCCACTTTATATGTATCTTGGTAAGTAATATGATACTCCAGTTTACTAAATTTGATAACCGAGTACGTTTAAGTCAAGTATGAAGAAATTTCAAGCCAATCTCAGGTAGCACCCTGACGTCTCAATGACGTCCATTAGACGACATGATTTTCGCCTATAAGTGAGACACATCCTAGACATAATCTAAATAGTTACTTTTACGACCAAAACACACCCAGCACAAAGTTGTTTTTCTTCTTAGCAAAATCCAGAAAGCAAAGGGTTATTTGTTAGTTTCTGCGATCTAATCTGAAGTATTTATATTTCTTTTAGAAAAATTGTTTAATATCCTCTAAAAATTTTGCATAAAAGAACAAAATTGTACAATGTTTTAAAATCAAAATTGTGTATTTATCTATCGTTGTTAAACTTAGCGGGTTAAATTTTAAAATCTTGTCAACGTAATTTTCAAGGCACACTGGCTGACAATAAATAATTAAGCTCAGAATTTTGCTTTAAAAATCAATTAAACGCTATAATAAAATAATTACCTTGCACAGAATACAAAAAAAGAGGTTTGGCACTCTAACAAACTAATTTTTTATACATTTTCTTTAAAAACAAGCGATAGATAGCTGAAATGACCAATACTGTAGAACTTTTTAAATTTTATTTTTTAATAGGTTCATTTATATAACTCATGCTTATTACATTTTATTGATAAATTCATTTAAAATTAGCCAATTTTTTACTTTTAATAAAATTAGACGTTTTTACTTGAAAACTTCAACAGAAAAAGCAAAACTTTTATTACATCTTTTTATAAAAATTTTTCTACTGTACTACTTACGACAACTTTTTATTGAAACGTAATAACAAATATTGATCTTTTCTATAAAAATCTAAAGTGTCGACATTTTTACTCGAACCTAACATAAAATGTTCAAGAAGACAGTATGACCTCTAGAGTAGACAAAATACTAAAAAAAAGCCGACTACTCAGCACGCCCAGCAAAAGAGAAAATTATACTCTTATTTTAGGAGTATATACTCCGCTCAGCATGCATGGTATTTAGCATTCCCCGCCGACTACTCAGCACGTAGAGCGAGAGAGAAATGTTGCAATTATTCTTTTTTCTCTCTTACACACATTGTTCGCACGACCAGAGTTGCAAGACTGCCTCTGGCAATATGCTCGAAAGGTTACGATGGATAATCTGAGTAGCTTTCTAGCGATAAAAGTTTTCCGCGCCTTAGAGCATGGTCTGCTCCAAAAAGTTTAACAATAAAAAATGGTAATTATTGTGCTGGGTATTTTTTATCACGGGAACAAGGTAAAAACGGTCTTGAGTTACAAACCTTAAAATGCTTGAACTAGAAGCTACTCTAGCGTGCATGTAAAAATTATTATATGTATAAGCGCTGTTTCTGAAAAAAACATCTTTCCATTGGGATGCAAAATTCTTAAGATCAAATTTACACCTCTGCACTGCGTTTGGAGATTTCAAACAAGGTTTTGGGGCGAATCGACCACAGCGGGTCTCTACTTTTTTAGTACCGCATATTATGGCTTTGGACACGCTTAAGAAACAAGAAGCATTTTCAATGGTAATTTTGTTAATTTATACATATATAAATAATATACAAATAAAAATAAATAGTTTTACTTCAATATTTATTACATTAAAACGTAAATTTCTAAGATGATAAAGCAAATATTTTGTCTACTCTAAATGTAATACTACCTCAATTTATTAATAACATGAAATAATCATAAGTTATATTAAAGAACCTGTTAAAAATCGATATAAGTAATTTGATGCTTGTTTTTAGAGAAAATATATAAAATTACTTTGTTAGAGTGCCAAATCTACTTTTCTCATTTTCTGTAAAAGGTAATTATTTTTTATACGTTATTAACATTTAAAAAGTAATACCCTGTTGCCAAGAGTTTTCATTTTTACCTTTCATTGTTAAATCCATTGCTAACTTTAACAACGCGACTTTACTCGGCGTTTATGTTTTAAAAATATGCATTTAAAATAAAAAAGAGGACGAAATTGAAAGTTTAATTCTTCTTCTTTAGAGCATTTAATAAAAATTTTAAAAATTGTTTTTTTACTGTTAATTTGGTCATAGTCGATTTATGGTTTCGGACTGAAGGAAACAATTTACTCTATTCGAACTCTAACTTCTTTCTGTTTAACCAGAAGTTTTGAGACACACTCCTGCTAAAACCGGAAGTTGACAGAATTATATGTCTGTGATTTTAATACGTATAATGATATGAATATAAAATGCGTGCAAATATTTTCTCTTTCTTCTTAAAAAGTTTTATTTCGAAAACCAATAAAGTTTAACATAGGGTATAACGTTTTCCTAAAATTTAATTTTGCGTTGAATTTAAAAATTAAAAAATAGAATTAGGTTACCCACAAAAAAAGATTTCTTTATAGTTTATAGAAGAACTACTAACTTCAGAGCTAAGAAAAATAAATGGATAAAAATTAATGGAAAGTTCTTTATATCAAAAATTACTTATGTCATATTTGCAGAAAATTTCGAATAAAAATAATTTTTTAAGGGTATAATGCTATTTACTTTAAAATGAGGTGATGCCTTAAATTATGATGATATTACTAAAATCAAACTGTAATTTTTTTTAGTATTAGTAGAACTTCTTAACGGCACCTTCATAGCTATGTGATCTCCAAGCTGGTACTTCCCAGAAAATTAGGAAAAATAAACTAATTATTTGGTGTCGGTGAAGCTATAGTACCATTAATTTATGGTCCTCTATATAGTCAAATTTATGCTCGAAACTATTGATACTTTCCCTGGATGCTTTTACTTGGTTGGGGGAGGTTTGACTGTACCTGCTCTATTTATTTTTTAGTAAGTTAACTACCAAGGTGTCATGTTTATTGCTACATTACTATTTTATTTTAATATGGGATACATGTGATATACGTGAACAATATAGGAAATCCTAATTGTACTAGAACTAAGGGCTGTTTTACTTGAAGTAACTTTAAGTCAGTTACTTTACATATGTGTCAACTATAAAAAAATCACATTCTTAACAAATATAGTTTACTTATCACTTACTAAAATAAAAAAGGTACAATAAACCTAAAAAAAATATTAAAGATTATTTTTCCAATTTTGACATTTAAAGTGACACTTTTCAAAACTCATTGACGTTGTCAAATATCTTAGTTTTTTATAACTAATTACAAAGAGTAAAATTTTTCGCAACTGGTAATAAAAAGTAAGATATTTGACAACGTCAATAAGTTTTGAAAAGTTTTTTTATATTTTAAATTTGGATTAAAAATAATCATACCTATCATATTCAAACTTTTAAAAAATATTGTGTGAAACGCGTTGGGAAACACTATTTTTCATAACACACATTCTTTTGCGAAACTCGCTTCGCTGGTTCTGTGGAAATCTGCTCGTTACGAAAAATAGTGCTTTTCCCAACTTGCACAAATAACTATTATAAGACTAAAACAAAAAAAGATGTGTTAGTGCCTAGAGAACTCTTTTTGTAAAAACTATAAAATCTTATAGTTTGGTTAAAAAAAAAGGAATTTTAATATTTTAAAACGGAAAAATTTTAACTCTAAAATATTGTGATACTTAGAATGATTTAAAAATTAATATAAATCACTTTTGCCTACATTGCAAAAATATAGTTTAGGAGGTTCAAGAATTCATGTTTTTCGTACGGAGGTAGTTTTCGAGTCATATTTATAAAAAGGTATTGTTCTGTTTTCATGTGTTACCATAGATAGGACTAAACACTGAAACTGACTGTTGACAGATATTAGAATAGGTTTCGAAATAAGTTGTGCTCAGTTAAAAATACAACATTAATTACTGACAGAGAAAAACAAATTTATGCGAACGTTTGGAATTTGTTTGCCGATATCAATAACTGTTCGATACTGAAACGATATGCACTGATAACAATTTGACTTTGTAAAAACGGTCTTGGTTACTCCAAACCCTATAAATGCTTGACTAGAAACTCACTCTGGCGTGCATGTAAAAATTATTATATGTATAAGCGCATAAGTTTCTGAAATTAAAAACATCTTTCCATTGGGATGCAAAATTCTTGAGATCAAATTTACAAAAGTCCTGCACTACGTTTGACTTGGATTTCAAACAAGGATTTGGGGCGAATCGGACATATAAAATCCACAGCGGAGTCTCTAACAAAAGTATTTTTAGTACCGCATATTATGGCTTTTGTGACACGCTTAAGAAACAAGAAGCTTATTTAGTTAAAAATTTAATGGTTAAATAATGGTGGCAATGGTAATTTTGTTAATTTATATGCATATATACGAAGGATACAAAGTTAAAATTATAAATAGTTTTTGGTGACTAATGATTTATTACATTAAAACGGCAATTTTCGTAAGATGATAAAGCAAATATTTTGTCTACTCCCTAAAAAGTGTAATACTACCTCAATTTATTAATAACATGAAATAATCATAAGTTAAAAAAATATTAATCGGGAAGTATTTTTTATTTTTTTCGATTTTGAAAAAAAACACCTGTTAAAAATCCAAATTTAAAAAAGTTTTGCAGTATAAGTAATTTGATGCTTGTTTTGCTCAGAGAAAATATATAAAATTACTATTGTTAGAGTGCCAAATCTACAAAAAAATCTCATGTTCTTTAAAAATTTATGGTAATTATTTTTTTATACGTTATTAACATTTAAAAAGCGTAATACCCTGTTGCCAAGAGTTTTCATTTTTACCTTTTGTAAAATTTAACACAATTGTTAAATCCTATTACTAACTTTAAATGGGAACGCGACTTTTACTCTTCATCATGGCGTTTATGTTTTAAAAATATGCATTTAAAATTCAGTTGTGCTCATAAAAATTAAAAAAGGTAGCTTAAATGATGGACGAAATTGGAAAGTTTAATTTACTTCTTTTTAGAGCATGTTAATAAAAGTTTGTTTAAAAATTGTATTTTTACTATTAAAAAGATTGGTCATTAGTTCGATTTATGGTTTCGGACCGAAGGAAACATTTATACTATTCGAAAACGAAGGGACCCATGCTTAACTTCCAGAAGACTTTCGCTTTAACCACTTGAGAAGTTTTGAGACACTCGCTGCTAAAACCGGATAGTTTTGACAGAATTATATGTCTGTGATTTTCCAATAATATTATCAACTACTGCCTCGATGTATAATGATATGAAGCTATAATAATGCCCGTGCAAATATTTTCTTTCTTCTTAAAAGTATTTATTTCGAAAATGTTTATCACCCCATCCTGGCATGCTAAGTTTGCTATAGGGTATAACATTTTCCTAAAATTTCCAATTTTGCGTTGAATTTAAAAAAGTTTACAAAAGAATTGAGGTTAATCCGCTGCAAAAAAACGATTTCTTTATAGTTTATAGAAAGTACTACTAACTTCAGAGCTCAAGAAAATAAATGGATAAAAATTAATGGAAAGTTCATTTTTCGTTGATCAAAATTATTATGTCATATTTGCAGAAAATTTTGTATTCAGAGTCCCAAAATAATTTTTAAGCTCGGTATAATGCTATTTATTTAAATAAAATTTATGAGGCGATGCGCGCTAAATTATGATGATATTACTAAAATTCAAATCTGGTAATTTTTTGTAGGTGCATTAGTAGAACCTAATCTTAACGGCACATTATCGTTCATAGCTATGATGAGCAATGATCTCAAGCTGGTTACTTCCAGAAGAATTAGGAAAAATAAACTCATTATTTGGTGTTGTAGTGAAGCTATAGTACCATTAATTTATGGTGCCTCTATAGTCAAATTTATGCCTCATTGAACTATACTTGTTGATTTTAATCCCCTTTTTGGTATCTTGATCCCTGGAATGCGTTTTAGCTTGGTTGGGATGTGTACTGGTTTCTTCCACCAGACTGTACCTGCTGATTTATTTTTTAGTAAAAAGTTAACTACCAAGGTGTCATGTTTAATTGCTACATTACTATTTTATTTTCTTTTAATATGGATCGTATACATTGTTGATATACGTGTTAACAATACAGCTAGGTGAAATCCTAATTGTACTAGAAAAATAAATAAAAACTTTAACACCCTGTATATCGGAAACTGAACTTAGAAGGACTTGCGGACCCATATTTGTATAGACTTTTATGTTTATTTTTGGACTCCGACTACTACATACCTGAAGAGATATTGACATTTCCTTATGAATCACCCTGTATATATATATTTTTTTTTTTTTCGATCTTTTCAATTTCCCAAGACTAGAATATTCCCTGACCCTGCGGGAAAACCGGCATTATAACTTTTGAATGAGAAAACAAAGAAAAGTTTGACGTTAACACCACACACTTCTAATTGCTATAACTTTAGCTGAAATAATTCGAACTTTGAAAAACAATGTATTTAGCCAAAAAAAAAAAACGATTTTTTAAAATTTAACATGCAGGGTAATGTAAACCCTTATTTTAATCTAAACAAACACATATTTAATCTTTAATGTTTTTTACTTCCAGGATTCCAAATATAGATATTTTTTTAAATAAATTTAAAGAACAAATGCCCTCGTAACTTCCACAGAATTTATTAAGATGAAGAGATCCTTAAAACAAATAATCGTTTTAAAATTGGAAGTTTGTTGTTAAGTTTTCCTATTTAAGTAAATCCATTGTACTACGACAATGACTGTTACAATCCGACCTAAATAATTTTTGTGCCAAATTTGCTTTTATTCAATACTAGCCACATGTTTATTATGGATATTTTAAGTTTATTACCCTCAAAAATCTATTTTTGTATGTCTAAGGTACCTCCTAATGAGCGCAATGGCGGGCGGCGTAAAAGCGTATGCCGTTTTTAGCAGATTTTGACCAACGCAAACTTTCGGGTAAAACATGGTTAAACCTAAGCTTTAATTTTAAAATTAATTGGTATTTTTGTATTTTAATAAACACTTTCACGTTAATTTAGTAAAGTAAACTTAAAGTATAAAATATAAAAGTGGTTTTAAGCTACAAAACTTAAGTCAAAAAACATATTTAACAACAAACAATGCGCAAATAAGAAAATATTGAGCAGAAACCAACTTTTTGGCGTAATCTGACAGCCCAAAGTCAAAATATTCGAATATATACCTACAATAAAAAGAAACCAATCAGATTTCCGAATTTTAAAGTTACGCTACGCTTTAACGCTCATCAGGGAGCAACCTAAACACACAATCAAAATATTTATAAACTTTTTTTTTCAGTTATCTTTACTTACAACATAAAAAGGATTTACAAGAACCAGAAATTATTAAAGTCCAGGAAGATAGACTTTTACAAATTAAAGAACAAAAAGTACTCGAAGATGCTGAAACAACTAATTTGAAAACATAGCACCTTTGAAACAATGAGGCATTTACTTACTATACCAAAGAAACATGTATTTTTTTAAGAAAGGATAATACAATCACATTATTTTAATTATAGAATAAATAACTTAAAAAATAAAATCAATTTGCAAAGAGTTTTAATAAACCCCCTATCAGAAATATGACCCTTGTCAATAATATGGCTTTTGTTAAAATTTACAAGTAGATTTCCACTACATATTGGGTAAACATATTTTGTATTAATTATTACAATAAATATTAAAAATTAAAACTTAATAACTTATCTTTGGTACAAGTAAGGTAATAATAGAATTGTAAAGCTTGTTTATGGGCTACAGAAATGTGTGAAAGAATCAAGCATTATCTGAATAGATTAATTAATAAATTAAACAGGACGTACAGGGTGTCCCAAATTCGAACCTCATCAATGTGATCTCGGAAACTTGAATGGATACGAGGTCGGTTAAATGGAGGCAAAGTTGCGCAATTTGATACTGATCAAAATGCCACCTTAAAAACTTTGAATACTTCCGATGACTTTTGGAAAAAAACCGAACATATCCGATTTCATTTTTATGTTTTATGACTATATTTGAATAGATAAAACAAAATAAAAATTACATTTTCATTGCTACTTTTTCTGTTCTACAAGACGGTGTTATTAGATTTACATACCGACGTTTCGTCATTGAGCTGCCATCATCAATTTTGTTTTTTTAAATACGGTCCTGGACTTTTTATTACGGATTTAAAGAGCTTTTAGGATTTCAAAACCAATAATGTGTCACACTTATTTCGAAAAATGATTTTATTGTTTTCCTACCCAAAATCGATTATCTATCTCTCTCTAACACATGATTTCTTATGGAAATTGTTATTGATATGAATTTTTCGAATAAGTGCTATACATCATTAGTTTTGGGGTCTTAGAAGCTCTTAAAAGCAAAATAAAAAAACCAAGACCATATTTAAAAAAACAAAGTTAATGATGGCAGGTCAAAGGCAAAACGTCGGTTTGTAAATTTAATAAAACCATCTTATTAAACAGAAAAAGTGGCAATGGGAATGTGAATTTATTTTGTTACATCCATTTAAATAGAGTAATAAAAAAATAATAATGAATTTGTTTTAACATTCGTGGTGGCACTACGAAGGTATCTAAAAGATGCCGTGAAATGCCGTGAAATGCAATATCTGGTTAAATAATGGGTTAAACATCTAAAAACCGGCACCCACTGTACCTACTACTTAAGCTTCATACAAGCCTCTGTGGGCTATTATAAAGATGCATTAAAATTTTAAAAAACTAATTTTATATATTGGCTTAATTTTTTTTATGATTTCAACTGGATAGGTATAGTTTTTAATTGCATACCAAGCAGTGGCGGCTCGTGCCTTATCAGAAAGCTATTTTAAAACAGAAAATCGTGTTTACTATAATAATACAACGTATTTTTATTTTTTATGTTAAGTTTTATGTATAAAAATAAAAAGTATGTGTGCTATGACAGTCTATTTTTTCAGCCCCTTCTAAATAAAACGAACACGAAAAACAAAATAAGGCGTTTATATATTGTATTACTGCCGCATATTAATTTATTTTTCTTCTAAACGTCTTTCTTAAAATGACTTGTATAACAACCGCCTTTCGTAAATTTATTAGCCTGAATAAGATTTGGATCTGGATCGCGAATCTAAAAAAAAAATCCGGAAATGTCTGGTTATTGAGATATGAGGCCTTCAAGTGGACAAACCTCAAAATGGACAATACTTCCAAAAATTCCTCCTTCTTAAAACTAATTACTATCAAATGAAAACATACAGTGATTATGCATGCACTTCCATATTAAACAAACACCTACACAAAAATTTACAATATTTGATTGCTTATTTTTGGTAAAAAACACCTCAAATCAATTTACTTATTAACTAGGCAACCATTTATACAACAGAATTATGCCGTTGCCTGATTCATAATCATTAATAATGAAAGAAGTGTCGAAAAGAAAAAACTGGATTCATTTAAGGTGTTTTTTACTAAAAATAAGCAAAAAATAATAAATTTTAGTGTATTTGCTTAATATGTAAGTGCCTAATCAGTGTATGTTCCCATTTGATAGTAATCAGTTTCAAGAAGGAGGAATTTTAGGAAGTTTTGTTCATTTTGACGTTAGTTTACTTGGACGCCTCATAACTGAAAAAACCAGACGTTGCCGATTTTTTTTAGATTCGTGATCAGCGGTTCAAAAAAGAACCGCGGTATGCAAAAAGGCTTAATTGTCGCGAAAGTGGCCGCAACTCCGATTTTGACCAAATTTGGTATACGTGGGTTTTTTTTTGGGCGCTGATCACGAATATGAAAACCTTTTTTGGTGGAAACGTTTCCTTTCAGAGATATCCATCATCAAAGTTGAGAAAATCAAACTAACCTCATTTTACACTATTCCTCCCTTCTTTTTGTACAGAATTCTTGATTTTTTTACACTAAATTGGAACACAATAGTTAATAAACACCTTTTAAAAACTTGGGTAATTGTCTCGAAAGTTGCCTCCTCTCCGATTTTGACCAAATTTGGTATACGGGGATTTTTTGGGGCGCTGATTACGAATCTGAAAAAATGTTTTTTCGGCAACGTTTCGTTTCCGAGATATTCATCATCAGATTTGAAAATCAAACTAACCTTATTTTCACTATATTCCCCCTTCTTTTGTACACAATTCTTGATTTTTATATAAAGTGGCACACAATATTTTATATACCCTTTAAAACTTTATATTTTTATTTATTTTACATCTTTTTTCCATTAAATTTGCGAAGCTTCACTTTTAAGCGGGGCGGCCATGATTCTCTAGTGTATACATGGTTGCAGCCACGATCCCGACGTGTGAAAGTGGAGGTTTGCAATTAAATGGAAAAAAAGGATGTAAATAGACAAGTTTTTAAAAGGTGTTTTTAAGATATTGTAGTACCCAATTTAGTGTAAAAATCAGTAATTCTGTGCAAGAAGGAGGTAGTGTAAATAAGGTTAGTTTGATTTTCAACTTTGATGATGAATATCTCGAAAGCGAAACGTTTGCCGAAAATGGCAGATTCGTAAATCAGCGCCCAAACCCGTACACCAAATTTGGTCAAAATCGGAGAGGAGGCAACTTTCGAGACAATTACCAAAACTTGTTTTTATATTTATTTTATACCTATTTTTCATTTAATTGTAAAAATTCACTTTCAAACGCTGCAACCAGGTATACAATATATACAACATGGCTGCCTGTTTGAAAGTGATACTTGGCAATTTAATAAAGAATAAAGTGTAAGATAAACAAAAAAAAGTTTTTAAAAGGTGTTTATAAAATATTGTGTGCCACTTTAGTGTAAAAATCCAGAATTGTGTACAAAAAGAAGGGGGAATATAGTGTAAATGAGGTTAGTTTGACTTTCAAGTTTGATGATGGATATCTCGAAAACGAAACGTTTCCATAAATATTTTTCAGATTCGTGATCAGCGCCCCAAAAAACCCCCGTATGCCAAATTTGGTCAAAATCGGAGTTGCGGCCACTTTCTAGACCAGGGGTCTCCAAACTTTCCAGCCTTAGGGCCATACTGATTACTCCAGTAAGTTCCGAGGGCCAAAACCATATTATCATTGTTGCCGGTGGTAAGAAGTGAAATAGTCCACTGATGAAAAAAAAAGTCCGAAAAAGTACACAACGTTTAAAAAAGGCTGCAAATCGGACTAAAAGTCAGCAAAAATAGCAGCACTGCATATTATTAATTTTCCTGTCATTATCTACTTAATTTCTAGATTAGTCGTAGAGTACGAGCCATGAGGAGTAACGTGACACGACATCTGGTGGACACAAGCGGGAATAGGTAGTACCTTCTCTCGCTAACAGATGGCGCTAATAGCACGTACAAGAATAATCTCGTTGGTTCGAGAAAGTTCTAGTGTCTTCCACTCTCACTTCTAGATGGCAGTAATTGGAATATATAAGAAGGCTAGTGGCGCAACCACAAGTCAGTTCCTATGACACTGTTGTTAAATAAAATATTGTATACCTCCTTAAAACGTGTTTGTGCGTGTTTAAGTTTAAGACATCTTTATAACAGTATTTTGATTTGAATTGTTGCTTTTGTGTGTGAATTAGTAGTATGGAAAAGAAGCGAAAATTGATAGTGAATGCAGAAAATTCAAAGATCAGTGGAACATTCAGTATTTCGTAATTGAGTCCAGTAACAAGGCGCTATGTTTGATTTGCAATGAAAACATAGCCGTTCTCAAAAGAATATAACATTAAACGTCATTATGAAACAAAACATTTTCAAAATTACTCAAAATATACAGGAAGTTTGCGGACGGAAAAATTCCGAAGCTATACAGCTCGGATTGAAATCGCAGCAATCTTCATTTACAAAACTCAAAACTGAACAAGAGGCTGCAACTCGTGCCAGCTTTCGTGTGGCTCTTGAAATTACCAAAACGTGGAAAACCATTCACCGATCGAGAAATGATCCAAAGAATGCATACTTGCAGTAGCCGAAGAAATGTGCCCTGAAAAGGTAAATTTATTAAAAACTGTCAGTATGTCAGCAAACACTATTGGCTCGAAGGGGTAGAAAACATCGCTGAAAATATATTATCCTCTCAACTGTTCGACAAAAATGGACATTCTAATTGGTTTTCTTTAGCCTTGGATGAGTCAACGGATGTGTCTGGATACTGCTCAGGTGTTGATTTATATTCGAGGAGTAGATAAAAGCTATGAAGTGCACGAAGAACTTCTTGATATGTATAGTATTCATGGCACAACTACTGGTACAGATATTTTTAAAGGAGTTGAAATGGCCATTAATCAAAAGAACCTTCGATGGAAAAACTTGAAATGTATTACAACTGATGGAGGCAAAAACATGAGTGGGAAAGATAAAGAGGAGTGGTCGCTCTTGTGTCAAAGGCTGTAGAAAATGACGGTGGTTCAAAACCATTAGTCTTACATTGTATCATTCATCAACAATCTTTGTGCGGAAAATGTTTGGATATGTCTGACGTTCTGAAACCAGTCATATCAACTGTTAATTTTATCAGATCTTTTGGGCTGAATCACCGACAATTCAAGCAGTTTATTGAAGAGATTGGAGAAACTGACTTACCTTATCATACTGCCGTACGCTGGCTTAGTTGTGGGAAAGTCCTTCAGCGCTTTTTAGAACTTCGAGCAGTGATCGAAATTTTTTTGAATGAAAAGCATCGCCCTCTTACTGAGTTACAAAACAACGCATGGCTGTGGAAGTTACCATTCTATGTTGATTTGACAAAACATGTAAACGAACTGAATTTGGGATTGCAAGGAGAAAACCAGCATCTTCCTGATTTATACACTAATATCAAATCATTTAGGAAGAAATTGAGACTGTTTCAATCACAACTACGAAGTAAATGTTTTTCACATTTTAAAACATGTGAAATATTCAGCCACACTACTGAGACTGAGTTTCCTATCGATTTTGCAATCGAAACTTTGAGTGCTTTGAAGATAAATTTTGATACTCGTTTCTCGAACTTTGATGCCATTGCGAATCAAGAATTAAGATTTTCAGCATCCTTTTGATACTGACATTGAAACCCTAGCCCCGGAACTTCAAATGGAAATGATTGATCTACAATGCAGTGATATAATTAAGAACAAATATCAAAACTCATCTTTGTTGGAATTTTATAAGAGTCTTCCACTGACACAATTTGATAATTTGCATAAATTTGCTCGTGGTCTGTTTTCTGTTTTTGGTACTACTTATTTGTGTGAGAAGGCACCTTCTCCAAAATGAAGTACACAAAAAATGTTTACGAATCGAAATTAACTCATGAGCATCTTAAATCCTCTTTTAATAATTGGTACACCAAGTAAAATTAGTCCACAACTACAAACTATTGTCAGTGGAAAATCTCAATTACATAAAATCTCATTGGTATTTCATATGTCATTATGTTTGTTATTAGTTATGTGATTATTTAAAATATATAAAATGTTAATTAGATTCATTTCAATAATTTGTTAGTTATTATATACTAAAAGTTAAATTTTCTGCATATTATACATGTCTTTACTCATTACAATTCTGTGTTTCTTTATCAACTTATCACAAAAACAATAACAATAATCCTACAAGAATGTTATGAGTTGGCAAGGTTAGCCCATGACCATATCAATGTAGATGTCATATTAATAATTATTCAACATAAAATTAGAATACTTCAGTAAACTAAATTTAATTTGCTATAAAAAATTATTTGTTCTCTAAAAGGAGTTTTCAAGTATGCTAGCTCTCCGCGGGCCGGACAAAATCTGAAGATGTGGCCCTCGGGTCGTAGATTTGGAGACCCCTGTTCTAGACAATTACCCAAAAAACCATCCAAAGCGGCAAGGAGTCCGAGAAGTAAAAAATTGCCCACTTTGTTTGTTATATCTTTTTTCTTGCTTTTAGCTTCCGGTGAAGTCGATTTTAAAGGAACTTTTGACCGAATTTGGGACAATCACCTGACAGAGCTAGTAGAGTGCAAAAAATGTGGAAGAAAATTTTTCCCAAACCGCATAGAAAAGCACCAGGAAGCCTGTATTGGTTTAAAAATTGAAACTGGAAAGAATAAACGTAAAAATGTGTAATGAAAGATTAAAATAATTTATACCAAAAAATTAGACATAATTTTAATAAAACAAATTGGTTTTTGTTTCACATTAATTCACAGTGCTGGATGTAGTTGTTACTGTCCTAAGAATTAGTATTTGTTGTGTTTATTATCGTGTTTTGTAATATGTTAACTATTCCAGCAACATTAAACTACCTTTGTCGTGTTTTCTTCCCTTTTTTAATGAATTAATATATATTAATTGTTATTCATTTTAAAGCATAATTAATAAAATGTTGAAGTAAGTATATAGTTAATACGGCCAAAACATAAATTTAAATAAGAGTTTTCTAATCCACAAAATAGATAAATGTCATTAACACAGCCTGAAAATTTTAAATTCTAAGGACATACTAAAAAAAAATAAGATTTTCACATTTATTATATTACCGTAAAATCAAAAATCACTTAATAAGAATACTTATTAAAAATTTGTAAAAATAACACGCTTAAATAGATAATACACTGCTGGGACATTGTCAATAAAAACATTAATTAGTAAGCGAATTATTATTCTACGCCAATGGCTACAAAGCGGCGCAAGACAGTACCCCAGAATACTGATCCATAGTATTCTGGGACAGTACGACCTACACAGTTCGAGGTCGCTGACCCAAAGGTGGTGGACTACAGGAGACTAGCGGATGCGGAGAGCTCGCGAAAAGTATTCCCAAACACGAACGATTTACGACATCAGTCGAGAGTCGGCCGAAGGTATTGATGGAAGGAATGGTTTTATTTTCAATTTGTGTTCATACTTTTAGTGATTTATCGCTAAAATATAATTGGGGAAAATAAAAAACCGCTTTAACTAACTAGAACTAACCATGACCTCCTCTGGCCCCACGAGAATCAGCCAGAAAGGGCGATCATGGTTAGTTCTGTTAGATAAAGGCTTTTTATTTTCTCCAGTTATATTTCAGACGTGATAAATCACTAAAGGTGTACTTTTTTGTCAATTTGGCATATTTTATACGATTTCTGTGGGGTGGGTATAACAAAAAAGGTCCGGTAATTTACATTACACACTAGTGCCTAAAGTGAACACCGTATAATTCAAACATTTTTTGCCAAATTATTATAATTATTTTAAAACATCAAACATATTTATGACGCTTTATTAATATGCTTATTGGATATATTTTAGGTTTTTTAATTTCTGATAAATATATTTTATGAAAAAATCGATCCCAAATAAAAAATTGAATAAGTTATATAGCGAAGCGGTCCGTGCGTAAAAAAAGACTAAAAGTTAACACACTTTTTGCATAAATAACTCATTTAATTTTCTTATTTATTTATTTTTTTAACGAACATTGTAATACATTATTAATTGTTTGGGATTTTTCTATAATCTAACGTAATAAACAATATTGAGACGCCCGTTAGTAGGCAACTAACTACACAACAATCGCGCCACAGCATTTGTGTCGAGTTCGGGACTTCTCGCGTCTGGGAATACTTTTCGCGAGCTCTCCGCATCCGCTAGTCTACAGGAGCAGAAGAGACAGGAGTGTCCGATTTTCACTGTTTCTCCGCAAATATAGGTTATGTTTGTGACGTCACCGTTTTCCCAAGAATGTAGATTTATATTATTGTTTTATTAAATATTAACTTTAAAAAACTTATTTGGATGTACACCTACTATTAGATCTATATTGTATACCATTTGATAAAATTAAGACTTTATCCTGGTAAAACATCGCCACTTATAAGGACATTTAAAATGCATTTCCCATTTAGCTATCAATATTTTACTGGAAATAGGTAGTAAAACTCAAACTCAGTTAAAAGTTATATAAATGTAATTTATTAAAATGTATATTATTTTGTTTATAAAATCGTTCAAAAGAAATAAACGGTCAATGACCCTATCTGTAACTTGCACCTACACTAAAAATACAGTAATAAAACGTAATTCTTCTACGGGAATTGTCCCAGAATATGTGAGCAATCTCTCGGAATCTAATAGAAGACCTAAAAATATTATGGCGAAGGTTACATAAACTTTTTTCCTACGAGTCTTCCCTACGGAGATACACAGGTACATAACGGACGCCCATGGAAATCGTTTTTTTTCTTAAATAACTTTTAAAATACTAGGCCTAATTTAACATTTTTTTAATATGATGGTTACTAGATGAGTCTTCTTAAAATGAACCCATCAAATTATATTTGGCTTATTTAGTTTGCCAGGGACGGACTAGCTCTGAGACAATAATAGCAATTTTTTAACACCCTGTATGATAAAGGCTTAACAATATTATTTTTGGATAGCTTTAACCTTAAACTAAGAAAAAGTATTCTTGATTGACCTCGATAATAAATAATTTATCATTAATATCTGTAATACCACTTTAGATATTTTAATGAAAATTGGCATACATGTACTATGTATCAAGAAGGATTTTTTAGAGTACCACATTTTTTTATTTGCCAAAATAGGCACGTCAAATTCTGTAAGAACGCCACTGAAAATAAAAAAAATGTGGTACACTAAAAAATTCTTCTTGATCCATAGTACATATATGCCAAATTTTATTAAAATATCCAAAGTGGTATTACAGATATTAATATTAAATTATTAATTTAAAAATTTTGCAACCCTGTACCTCAAAAGTTAAAATGTTTAGGACATAGGTTCATATAAAGTTTTTTTTTCTCAAAATGGACCCAAAAATTGTTTTCCCAAATATTGACGTACAATTAGAAAACATCCTGTATAATGTAAAAAAATATACCAACCATGATATTTTATTTCTCGTAAACAGTTGATTTTATGAATGTCAGTCAAGAATACTTTTTTTAGTTTAAGGTTAAAGCTACCCAAAAATAATATTGTTGAGCCTTTATTATACAGGGTGTTGAAAAAATTTCTATTAATGTGTCAGAGCTAGTCCGTCCCTGGCAAACTAAATAAGCCAAATATGATTAAATTACTTTATTTTAAAAAGACTTATCTAGTAACCATCATATTAAAAAAATATTATATTACGCCCAGTGTTTTAAAAGATATTTAAACAAAAACGATTTCCAGAGGCCGTTTCTCCGTAGGGGAGGGTCATAGGAAAAAAGTTTATGGGAACTTGTCATAATATTTTTAGGTGTTCTATTAGATTCCGAGAGATTGCCCACATATTCTGGTACACCCTTACAATAAAAAATAAACTAAAACAAAGTCCAAAGTCTAAAAAGGCTAAATTTATAACCAAAAACACAAAAAAAGGTTTCAGAGCGATGTGAACCACAAATTGCAAACAAAACAATAGGGAAAACGATTACGTCACAAATTTTTCGTACCTATATGGGCTTAAATGAGATCGAGCAATTCTGTGTAAGTTTACCATTCTTGGAAACCACCGACTCTTGAGAACTCTGGATTTTAAGTATCTAAAACTAACCAGAACTAACCTTGTTGTTCCGTGAGTTGAATTTGAGACTCCGTCGCGCGTGTATCCTGTTAAAAAACTTTATGCATACTCACGAGAACTCGAGCCTATAAAAAAAGGTAATTTACCTTAGATTATAGAAATAATGTAATATTGTGCAGTCGGATGTAAAAATCTTAATGCAAAACGAAGTTAAGCGAGTCGGATTCAAACATAGTTTGCATAATCCGAAAATAATTGAAGGGATTTTAAATGCTCCAAAAAACAACTAATTTTATCTTATTACTTTTTAAAATTATATTTACAATAAAATAACCCCAGTTATCTTATCTGACTGGTGCCCGGTTATTGGGCCGGTTGCACCAAAATTATCTTAGGTTGATCTTTACTAAGAAGCTCTCAAATTATGGGCAACTTTAAACTTTTTTCGCTATTCTAAACTTAAAGTTAAGGACCCTTAAGGACGAATTTCGGCTGGTGCAAAAAACATTAAAATCTTAAGGGACAGTTAATGCTTAAGAACAACTTAATAATGTGATGCAAAAAGTGTTGGTGCAACCAGCCATGACTGATCCTGTCTAGCTAACTAACCAGAACTAACCCTTTTTTATTTCGTGATTCTGTCGGCAGGCCAAGTATCGTCTATGGCGGTGGCGGTAGCTCAGGCCAATAAACCTGCAGAAAGTAAAAAATTTTAAATTAGTTTAATTTATTTGGGCAGGGTGTTCCCACACCCTACCCGCTCCGAAGTTACAGATGCGAACTAAACTAAGAACTAAACCGATAGCGGAGCAGAACCGAGTGTCGGTCGACGAATTTGGTCGCGACGGTGGAACCCTAGCTGTGAGGTTTTAAAGATTTCTGTCGTAGTTTGTCAAAGTTTGTTAGGCATGGAGAACATATTAAATGAAAAATCTGTGTCTTACTCCTGCTTAAAGAAGAAGTAGTAAAGGAAAATTGCGTCCTTTATTTACTTCGGTGTCGAAAAAGACGAAAAATAAACGAAATGTATTTAAAAAGAAGACAAGAACCTTTAATTTTCAATTATACAAGACTGGATGTTGTTTAACTAAATTTATTAAATTTTTTTCTTCAACACACGACAGTTTTTGACTACTTATTTTCGTTAAAATTCCGTTCCGCTTTCGGTTGAAATCAAACATCGACTGAATAGGACGGACGACCGAAACCGACAAAAGTAAGCAGAAATTTTTCACGGAGTCGGTCCGACTTTAGAAATTCATTTAAAAACACACAATTAATTCCAGCGAACTTGGTAAGCAAATATTTTTCACGGAGTCGGTCCGACTTTAGAAATTCATTTAAAAACACACAATTAATTCCAGCGAACTTCGGTCGCGGTCGGTTTTGGTCGGCCGATGCTCCTAGGAAACCGCACCTTCAAAGTTTAACATTTTCTTTTATTTTATCTTGGAACAGTCCACGAAGACTTATGGCCTATGTACTAACACAAACTATGGAGAACTAGTTTTTTATAGTACTAACGTAAAGTGGTTGCCTTAAGTGGGGTGAGTGGCAGTTTTTTAAAATTAGACTTAAACATTTGGAGATTTTCACAGGAGGAGAAAACTTCTGCGGTCAGTAGAGGTCACTCCAGGAGTGAAGGAACAAACCAGCACTACGAGTTGCTTTGTTGGGAGCTGCCAGAGAAAGAATTATGCTTAATTCCCTGGAGCAGAAGCCGTGAAAATATCTATAAAAGAACGTTAGATCCCCCACAATTCATCGGTGGGCAAGAGAAGGATGTTTTCCTGTAAGGTTTCCATAGGTTTAACACAACTAAATTTTGTAAATTAAACGTGATTTTGTCTTAATGCGTAAACACGCGATTAAGTGTGAATGGTTTCGCTGCTTAGCGTTCGCGCGTCGCGGTGTTCCCCATTCGATGTAGGTTTTTTTGCCCCGCGACAAAAGGAAACAGTAAAAATTGCTAGTATAGGGGAAAAGGGATTTAACTTATTAGGTCTGTTTGTTATCCAGAAATAGTGTACACTATATTACACTTTTTGTGAATAAACCGTTTGTTAACGTCAGTGTGATTTAGGACTAGGTGTTCGGTATGAATTCTGTTTTAAACTAGTTTTCACTTAATTACTCGAACTCTTGAAGTAGTGAAGTTAGATGCATTTTTACTACAAGATTTGAATTTGTTTGTTTATAAACATAACCATAAAACCATTTTTTAAATTTCTGAAATAAGTTTAAAACGCGTTAACTATAAAAATTAAATACGGAATTTATTTATATACACTTAGTTCCACTTTTTAGTCCTACACTTTCCTACCCTGGCCTACACTGTACTTGATAACACAAGCCTATTGGCGCTTTCTCACGCACGGCCAAGCGGCACAGCTCCCTAAAGTAGGTATATGTGTTCGTTGGGTATATGATCGAAGGTTCGAACATCGAACACCTTTCTCTCTCGCCCTAATGTTTTGATTATTATATACTCTTCCCACCGACCAGTTAGCACGTTGGAGCGAGAGAGGAAGGCTATACACCTATGTTTCTTTCTCTCGCGCGCGTGCCCGCACGGCCAAGCGGCAATTCTGCCCCTACAGATATTTGATTGAAAGCAAAAACCACCTACCTTCGAGCATGTACCTACTAGAGGCACTCTCTCGCTTCAACGTGCTGATTAGTCGGTGGGAGGGGTTTATATCTCACCCACCGTACATTTAAGCGGGAGAAAAAGGTGTGAGTCCGATTTTGCTTTATTGCACGCGTGCTTGCACTGCCGAGTGGCAGGTCTGCCTTTAGTAGATATATGCTCGAAAAAACCTACAATGCATTGGGTGTTTTTCAACTACACTGCACAGTGCGCATTAGTGCCGCATGCATTAGCGAGCATTAATTGAAACAGCAAAGAACGATTATGCGAGGCAGTGCTGTAGTTAAAACACTCAAAGTTTAGCATTGTGTGGCATAATGCGCTTTTGTGCGGTAATTGAAAAACACCCATTAATTTTTGTGTGGTGGTTATGTTGGAGCAGTGGCTCCAACACCTAAACCCAAAAATGTACCGTTGTGCGCCGGCGCATTGCCTGAAAGGTCTGTCATTTGTCAACTCGTGGCAGTCAGCCGCTCTCCGCTACCCGCTCCTTCTTTTACGGGAGTGCGCCATAGTTGGCGTATCGTAGTGTCTGTTTGTTAAGAAAGAAATCTTAAAACATCCAAGATGGTAAGTATTTTTTTCACTTTGGATTTATTTTTAAACGTTGTGTATAGTTTTTTTTATAAGAATATGTAAATATTTTTCGACATTTCTGGAAGTTTTACGAAAAAATTACAGTATATGTCGAGATTGCACAACAGTATGAAAGAGTCAAGACGACTGCCTTGTTTACTTGTTTTTGTCAATTCTTGATTAAAACATTGTTACAAGACAGTTTGTTCTTAAAGAAGAATAGAATATAACAATTTCGAGCATAGCATTAATTAAAAAACTTAAGTAAATATGGTAAGTATAAACTTGGAGAAAAGTGCATTGACTTCTTTGCATATGCCTGCAGAAAAAAAAACTGCATTCGGGATCAATAACAATATGTTTCGCCCTTTTTCAAATGACTTTGTTTACTGATTTAAGATTTATGCTTTTCCTTATTTTCAAAATATTCAGAAAATGACTACTGACAAATTTTAATTAACTTTTGTGTTTTCTAGGTGAACTTTACAGTAGACGAAATCCGTGGCATGATGGACAAAAAGCGAAACATTCGTAATATGTCTGTCATTGCTCACGTAGATCACGGAAAATCAACATTAACTGATTCTTTGGTATCAAAAGCTGGTATTATTGCTGGTGCCAAAGCTGGAGAAACTCGTTTTACTGACACAAGAAAAGATGAACAAGAAAGATGTATCACCATCAAATCAACGTGAGTAAACAATATTTTTATTAATTTAGTGTATAATACATAAAGCAGATTTTTTACTACTTAACAGATAAAACCTCTTTGTAAAAGTAAATATTAAGGATTAAAAATAACAGTATAGTTTTTAGCTATCAATTTTTTGTTCCCTGCAGTATAAGTAATTTTCGTGATTATTCTTATAAGATTTTGGATTTAAGATGGATTTTTTGTTTTTGCTTGGTCATTATTTAAAAAACAACTTCACACCTAATTTTTTCAATTTGGTTATAAGTTTTTGCTGGTACTTAAAATCCATTGTTTGGTACTTATCAGTAATCTTTTTCTTATTTAAGTCATGATCTTTATATAATTTGCTTATATTAAATTGTTATTGATAAAAACTTGTTTATTAAATATTACATTTTTTATCAAACATGTTTTGTACCTTAAATTAAAAAAGATAAATGTGAAGAATATTTGCACCATAATGCTGGTTTTTGATTAAATTAAATGCTAATTTTTACCTGAATTGGAGTAAAATGTTAAAAAAAAATTGGACATCTTGCTAGGGTTATATTGAATACTCAATTTTGTCAATGTGGTTTTAAAATTAAAAAAAGTAAAATATCATAAGTCATCTATAGACAGAAGATTAGTGTAATATGATAAGCTTTCATAATAATTGTACCTAAACCTATGTCTAAAAACAAACGAAGTATACAGTGTGTCTACTTAAGTTGCAACCATATGGAAAATTTTTTTATTATTAAGTTTACGAAAAAAGTTATTCTATAAAAAGTTCTGCATGGTCCAAAACTTAGAATGCAACCATTAGATATCAATTTTTTTAAGCTGTATAAAAGGTTTGTCGGAAAAAATGAATTTTACTCAAGAGTAAAGTACCTTTATTTTTTACAATACAGAAGAATGTTATAAAGTAAATTTATTTTGAATTAAAAGTTATATTCAGATATTCAATTACAGCTATTTAGCATGAATATTTAGGATTGGTGATTATTAACTTATAATTTTTTTATTTTTTCTTCACAATTTATTAAATTTGCCATTTTTACTGTAATTTTTCAAATTCGGAATTATTAGTAAATAATCACCAATCCTAAACAGCTGTAACTGTATATTGATAGAATCATGAGAAATTCAAATAAGCTAAATATAGATCTGTTTCATGTATCTGAGAGCTCTCTTAGAAACCATCTTAGGCATCATTAATGTTTTATTAATTTTTAACTTTCCTAATGCAACTGATTGTGATAATGTATTATTATGTGATTATGATATGTACAATCTAGTTTTATATTTCCTTTTTACCCTTGTAAAGATTGAGCAATGCCCATGAAATAAATTTAAAAAAATATATATTTTGTTATTTATATGTTTAAAGCCTTGTGGGAATAAGCTATATTTAACTCTTATTGCATGTTGTTTTTATTTTTTTTTTTTTCCTTTTTATAAGAATTGTGACTGTCAAAAAAAATCTATCTACCAATTTTAAAAGAAATTGGAATAATTTCCAAAATTTGTATTTTTTTCTATTTTAATAGCTATGTTATCAGAAATTTGAAAAAAAAATCCCAATTGATTTATTTATGAGTTTTTCCCAACTATGTCTTTTCCTAAGTTTTAAACAAATAATTTATGTAGTAAAAAACATTTGACTTTGTCTTTCAAATTGTGAAACATATATGAATGCACTATATTAATTTGCCAAAGGTTAAAATATCTTAAGGAAACAATCCTAGTAGTCCTAGTCCCCAAAAATATAAGAAAATAAAATTTCTTCAACTCTAACTTCACAATAGTCAGGGGAATAAGGAGGCTCATAAGATCTTCTGAAAAAGATATAGAAACCCACAATTCTATACTTAGTTGATTTGATTTAACTTTTTTAGATGGGTTGAACATTGTTATTAACCCTTGCTGAAAAATTGGCTTTTTATTGCATATAAAAATTTAACTTTTATACCAGTACACATTTAATTTAATATTTAAAATGATGAAAAATGCTAACCATTGATTCAAAATGATTAATTTTGATTAGTCTTTCTGATTAACTGGTAACCATTTATTCCTTCATAAATACATTTTGAGTCAGTTACTAACATTTTTTTTTCTTAGTGCCATCTCTATGTACTTTGCCCTTGAAGACAAAGATCTTGTCTTCATTACAAGCCCCGACCAACGTGAAAAAGATGAGAAAGGTTTCTTAATCAACTTAATTGACTCTCCCGGACACGTTGACTTTTCATCTGAAGTAACTGCTGCTCTTCGTGTAACTGACGGTGCCCTCGTAGTAGTAGATTGTGTCTCTGGTAAGTATTAAATAAAAAAGTAAATAAATTTCTTAACCTTCCATAGTAAAAATATGCAGGTTTTTAAGCTACAAATTCTAAGTGTTTTTTTTTTTTTAACTTTTATGTATAACCTTTTATTAAAAATTAAAAAGATATGTCAAAATTTTAATACTGAAAAAAAAATGTTTTCTTCATGTAAAAATTATTTTAAAAACTTACTTCAAAGCATTAACTTAAAAAAAAAATGTTTTCAATAGTAACAAGTGTGAACAAAGTTTTTGAAAACCAAAATTTTTACTGTCTACTCATTTAATTAAAAAAAAAAAAAAAAGTGCAATATACACTATTTTTTGTAATAATAGTTGTGCTAAATAATAAGTTTTTTTTTTATTGCCTAAAGGGGTGAAAAAACACATCACAAACCAATATCAGATATGAATAAAACATTCATCAAAAAAAAAGCATAGCAGTGCTTTTTTAAATTTTTACAAATTCTTATGATATATGAACTCTTTATAGACAGATTTATCCAGTTGTATGATCACCCCTTAAAACTAACAAACTAACATTAAATGTTTTATAGAAATTTAAAAAGGCATGGTCTTTAAAAACAAGAACTTACTAAAATGCCGATTTTAAGAAAATAAGCATGTAACGTGGAAATATTTTTGTCTAGAAGTGGTATATTCTAGCAACATTTTGCAAATAAGATTATACCAGCAAAAGTATTTTTATTCAACAAAGAAAAAGGTAAAAATATCTTAGTTATTAAATTACTCTTCATTAAAAACCGAGGTGATCATTATCTTGCTCAGATTTTGTCAGATATTTTTTGCTTTGTTTCGAATAGTACATGCTTTTGAAAATTTAACAAAACCTGTTTTTACCAGCTAGAGAGCAAAGCTCGAGTGTTTTTGGCAAATGGACTGAGTTAAATTTTTAAAGCATAAATTGTATTTGATAAGACAATTCCTCAAATAAAACAACACACTAGAGATCAAAATAATAATTAATCAATAATTTAAAATGGGGCAAGTTTTTAATTGCATCGATGATTCAGCACATTAAGCCCTAATTCATCAAACCATTTTTAAACTACAACTGGAGAGTCCGATGGATTCAATTAAAGCGTTTTTATAAAATACTTGAGCAAAAAAATATAAATAAATACGGAAGAGAAACACAACAATCAGCTAAACATTGACAGTTTCAGAACAAACAGAGATTTTTTTTAAACATTTTGTTTTAATTTGTTCCATCAGAACTTCTCATCACGGCATTTGACTTTCAGCGCATAAACTCAGCGTACTTTTTATTGATGGAATAAAGAACTTGCCCATACAATCTTTATTGAGATAACAATTAAAATTATTGATTTTTAAGCCAGTTAAATTTTTTCTTGTTGCTTTTTATACGATAGCAAATTTTAATTTTTGACATTTTAAAAGGGGTTCTTTATACATTGGGTTAAATTGTCATACAAAAATTAAAACGCAGAATACAGTAATAGGTTTGTTCCAACACGTCGAAAAAACGTCACTGAACAATCACACTCATGCGCAGTGATTAAAGTACGTTCCAGCAGAGTTATGTGACGGTTATCGGACGATCCTGTTTGTATACCAACATAACTTGGGATCGTTTATGTTATGGTTTCAGAACGGTAATTTCGATACATGGCCCAAATTGAAAACTGTTTGGGTTGACTTGCGCATTGAGCATCTTGGCACTGGATTTTTGATTTTTAACAGATGTTTCATTTTTTATCTTCATATGTTTACTGTTATTTAGCGACTACCGTGCATACTGCTTTATCATTTTCTATTTTCTTGCTTGTTTAATCTTTGAAGCATTAATTTTTAAACCTACTAAGCCCATCATTGAATTTAATTATCTTTAAAGATGAGTGACGATATTATAAGTGATATTTGCTAACTTTGATCACAAAAATAATAAGTAGAAAAGGGTTATATTTTCAAAACAAAAAATTTAAAGACTTTTGATTTGGCAGTCCCGAAAAGGATCCGCAAAGCGATCCAACGTTTGTTACTTTTTGTACCGTCACGAAACTATTTTAAGTCCGCGCATGCGTCGAAGCGCACCAAAAAACAATCCAAAAACGGCTTTGAAACGATACTGTGATACTTGTTGGAACAAACCTAATATAAAAAAGTAATTACACACATGCACAAGACACAAGTTGATTGATGTGATCCATACCTTCAGTATCAATGCCTTGGAAGTTCAATTCAACTTCTAAAGCAAGCAATAATTGGTGAATTCTTAAGTTGAAACTTATGTTATTTATAATTGTAATAATATACATAACTTTTTTAAAATTATTTTTCTAGTGCAAAAATTTATACTGCAAAAAAGTATATAAACTTTTCATTTATGTCTCAGAAATTTCCAACCCCTAAATAGGGATAATTTTTAAAAACTCTTAAGCAACAAAAAATAATAATGATATTGGTTTTTAATGACGAGTAATTTAATTCTTGTATCATATTTTCATCTTTTTTTCCTTGTCTCTATAACATTGTTAAAAAACAGCTTTTGCCATTACTCTCTCCATCGTAGTATGAACAAAAAAATACTCAGTACCATTTCTTTTTTAATATTTAAGGTGTATGTGTACAGACCGAAACTGTGTTGCGTCAGGCCATCGCCGAACGTATCAAGCCCATTCTTTTCATGAACAAAATGGACCGTGCTCTCCTTGAATTGCAATTGGACTCTGAAGAACTCTACCAAACTTTCCAACGTATTGTAGAAAACGTAAACGTTATTATTGCCACCTATAATGATGATGGTGGCCCAATGGGTGAAGTCCGTGTAAGTTATTCAAATAAGATTTAAGTTTTTACCTATTTAAAGTTATAATTAAACCATAAACCACCAACTGCTGTCGAGTTTTTAAGTGTAGAACATGTTATTAACCTTAACATGTTTTGAAAAATACTCGAAAAAATAAAGTCACCTTTTGCCCTGCTGTGTTCATTCCATGTCTACAGCAGTTTCCTACAGTGAAATATTGATATCAAAAAAATTAATTTCTATAAGTTGTAATTGCAATAATATCTGGTTAATTAAATGACAAATAATTTTAGGTTGACCCAAGCAGAGGTTCAGTAGGTTTTGGATCAGGTCTTCATGGTTGGGCCTTCACCCTTAAACAGTTCTCTGAAATGTACTCTGAGAAATTCAAAATCGACGTTGGCAAGCTTATGAATAGATTGTGGGGTGAGAATTTCTTCAACGGTAAAACCAAGAAATGGTCAAAACAAAAGGACGCTGACAACAAGAGATCTTTCTGTATGTACATTTTGGACCCTATCTACAAGATTTTCGACTGCATCATGAACTACAAGTAAGTTTATTAAAATATGTTATATTTACCTATTTATTTAGAATTATATATTTTTTTTTCAAATCATTCTTTTACTCACATTTGATTTTTAGTTATTTATTATTTAAACTTTATCGTGTTTTAAAATTTTAGAATATTTAAAAATTGTAATTTTTCAATCCTTTAGTATTTGATTACCTAGATTTTTTTATTGATCTGTACTTCATGAGATAAAATAACTGAAACGCCACACTTTCTGTGATTTAGTCTCAAGGAAGACAGATAATTTTATTATGACGCTTTTCAACTACTAGAACAATAAAATTAAATATTAGGAAACAATCAAGAAGAAAATGCATTTATGACCTATTGGAAGTTAAAAAAAAGTTTTAAAAAAGACGTTTGCACAACTGCTGTGTGGAAAATATTTTTCTCAGTTGTAACTGATCTTACCTTCCAGCATAACTAGAGCCACTGTACAGTTTTTGCAATGGCACTTCGGTGCTATTCGAATACTATGATGCTGTTGGCAGTGCAATGGAAGAAGAGAAAAATTTCATTGTATTTAAACGCTATCACGGGACCTCTATCCTTATGTCCAGTAGTGATATGCTACGGTATTATGAATACATTTCTAAGGTACAAAGTTGTACTTTTAAGGTTCACCAAACATTTTAGTTTATACAATGAATTATTATTTTACAGAAAAGAAGAATATGAAGCACTTTTCCCTAAATTGGGCATTACTTTAAAACATGAAGACAAAGACAAGGATGGAAAGCAACTTTTGAAGGTAGTTATGCGTACCTGGTTGCCAGCCGGTGAAGCTTTACTTCAGATGATTGCCATTCACTTACCTTCTCCTGTAACTGCCCAGAAATACAGAATGGAAATGTTGTACGAAGGTCCTCATGATGATGAAGCTGCTTTAGGTAGGTTTTGAATAAATTTAGTGTATTATGCTGCTCCATTGTAAACTTGGTTTAAATTGAAAATAACTCCCAGTTAAAAAGTAATCTTTATTCTATTTTAACCAATGTAAAATTTAATTACAGGTATCAAGAACTGCGATCCCAATGCTCCACTTATGATGTACATCTCTAAAATGGTACCAACATCCGACAAAGGTCGTTTCTACGCCTTTGGCCGTGTTTTCTCTGGTAAGGTCGCCACCGGTATGAAAGCTCGTATCATGGGACCAAACTACACACCCGGAAAGAAAGAAGACTTGTACGAAAAGGCAATCCAGAGAACCATCCTTATGATGGGTCGTTACGTTGAAGCCATTGAAGACGTTCCATCCGGTAACATTTGCGGTTTGGTCGGTGTTGATCAATTCTTGGTTAAGACTGGTACCATCACCACATTTAAAGATGCCCATAATTTGAAAGTCATGAAATTCAGTGTATCCCCTGTAGTACGTGTAGCAGTAGAACCCAAGAACCCTGCCGATTTGCCCAAGCTTGTAGAAGGTAGGTTGGTAACTTATTTTACCTAAGTTACGTGTTTAAAACAGGCTTAGGTGGACAAAAATGGCTTGTACAGTTTTGGTTTTTATTTAAAAAGTAAATTTCCCAGCACTTTATTTAGCACTAATTTGTTACAGTGCCTGTAGTTAAAAAACTAACTTTTCACTTAAACCTTTTGTTAAGAAATCATTATCCTTAAAAAAAAAACAGGATAATAAATGTAGTACAATATTTAGCTTAAAAAATTGTACAAAATCCACCATTTTTGAAGCCATATTTTTTCCATTTTAAAGTACCTCTTACCTAGTCTATAATAGGATTTATTTTTTAAATGATGATTTTCTATTCCGCCCCAGTCTGAGAACTGTGAATGATTGGTAGTATTCTGAAACATAATAAAAATAAACTTACCTAAAATTTGCAGTGTCAGAAGATTAAAGTTTTTTTTTTATAGGTTTGAAACGTTTGGCCAAGTCAGATCCTATGGTCCAATGTATTATTGAAGAATCTGGAGAACACATTATTGCTGGAGCTGGTGAACTCCATTTGGAAATCTGTTTGAAGGATTTGGAAGATGACCACGCTTGCATTCCCATTAAGAAGTCTGATCCTGTTGTATCTTACCGTGAAACAGTTAGTGAAGAATCTGACCAGATGTGCTTGTCTAAATCACCCAACAAACATAACAGGTTGGTGTAAACTTTTTCTGCGCAGACACTAAATATTAGTTTGTAACCAGCCATCAGCATAAAAATTAAAACAGGCAGCAAAAAAACAACATTTATAAAGGTTTTGCAAAAATTTTAGCAACTGTGTGACTTATGTAATAAAAAGCACTGGGTAAAATGTGCACTAATATGTTTTAATTTTCTCCAGGTTATTCATGAAAGCTCAACCCATGCCTGACGGTCTTGCTGAAGACATCGATGACGGCAAAGTTAACCCACGTGACGAATTTAAAGCTCGTGCCCGTTACCTTGGTGAGAAATACGACTACGATATTACTGAAGCCCGTAAGATCTGGTGCTTCGGCCCCGACGGTACTGGACCCAACATTTTGGTTGATTGTACTAAGGGAGTACAGTATTTGAACGAAATTAAGGATTCAGTAGTTGCTGGTTTCCAATGGGCAACTAAAGAAGGTGTTCTTTCAGAAGAAAACTTGCGTGGTGTCAGGTTCAACATTTATGATGTCACATTACATGCTGACGCTATCCATCGTGGAGGTGGTCAAATCATCCCAACCACTCGTCGTTGTTTGTACGCTTGTCTCCTTACTGCCTCACCAAGGCTTATGGAACCCGTATACCAATGTGAAATTCAGGTACTATATGCTTGTCTCGTATATCTCAAAAACATACTTATCTGATAGTGGTGCATAAAAAGATATTTTTTTAGTATCTAATTTTGGGTTGATTTTTTTATGAATATTTTAATTATTTGTCATATATGTGCTACTTATCAGTAATTTTGAATATATACTTATAGATTTTGTAAGTAACAAAAAATCTTAGAGTTTTTATTGTGCTTTTAATATCTTTTTATTTGACAGTGTCCTGAAGTAGCTGTTGGAGGTATCTATGGTGTCTTGAACAGAAGACGTGGTCATGTATTTGAAGAAATGCAGGTGTCTGGTACACCTATGTTTGTTGTCAAAGCTTATTTGCCTGTAAATGAATCCTTTGGCTTCACCGCTGATCTTAGGTAAGTAATTTCATTTAAAATGAAAGTGTGATAGAAAAAACTTATGGGTTACTGACTTTCTACTATTGTATCATTACTAAAGTTAAACCAGAGACTAGCTAAAAATACAAGTTGTTCCTTAATTCATAAGTATATTTCATTGTATAAAAACCATGTCTGCCAGAAATAAATTAAATAATATAACAAATTAATTAAACTAATTTCTCTCTCTAATCTTTTAGGTCTAACACCGGAGGGCAGGCTTTCCCACAATGTGTGTTTGACCATTGGCAAATCCTTCCTGGTGACCCAACTGAACCTGGTACCAGACCATACACTGTTGTACAGGTAAGCTATTAGTTAATAAGTGCACCTTCTGTTATAAGAAACCAATTAGTGTTGAGGTCATTTACATGTTTTATTAATTGGCTCATTTTCCTATAAAAGGTCTGTTGCTGCTGATTTTCGAACTTTTTTTTTTTTTTTTCATTACTAAAGTATCTTATTACATAATTTATTTAGTGATACAGACGGGGAGTATTTTTCCATCCTTAGACAATGCTGTATAGTTTTTAATATATACAGCATTCGCAAGTGATGGTAGATTAGAAGTCTTTTAGTTTCGGTTTTAAAGGTTTACCACTTTTTAGCCAGAATAGGGGGACTTACAATCACCTTTAGTTATGAAGACTTGGTGATTTTTTTTTTGATATCTTCCTCACTTTATTTAGAAAAAAATTAGCAACAACCTTATGTGGGTTAACTACTAAAGTGTAAAAAATATTGCCTCTTGAAATTATTATTATCTTAAAACATTACATTTTCAAAATTGACTGAATTTAGAAATAAACCATTTTAAAAAGTTGGCAACACCGCGCCCGTTTCATCGCAGCGAGTCGGAACGTCGAACGTTTTTTGCGAGGTTTTGCATATTTACACTTTTTTTTTAAGATGTTCATTTAAATGCAAATAATAAAAATTACTTCTTGCAATTTATTTTGATATTTAATTTGAAATTAAATTAAAGTAAAAAACAATGATTTGTTTGATTGATTGTTTGGTTTTTATTTGTAATTAAAAAATAGTTAAACTTACCAAAAGAATTGGCTAAATATCTATTTTAAGGAGACAAATTATTATGTTTTAAACCAGCACTTTTTTATTGTGCTTAAAGAATAAATTTTCTCAGTTGCACACATTCCGTTTTCAAAAGTCTTTGATACATTTTGCATTACGGTTGTCGTAAATTTAAAACATCGGCATATTTTCCCGATTTAAAAACAAACAAAATTATCGCGGCCGTGAGCAAAATGTACAACTGACTTTACTTCACGCATGAAGGCGTCTAGGTAGCTCTGTTGCCAATTGTTTTTTTTTAACTTTTTAACTGGGAAATTTTTTCTTTTATTATTTGTATATTAAAATAAGTTTTAAATGTTTCAATTTATTACCAAATGAATCTACTGATAAGCGATTAAGACGGAAGTTTCCAATTGTTAAAATTTTCAGAAATAATTGCTTGTAAAGTTCTAATTGGACATCTTTTAGACAAAAATCTGTCAAGTTTAGACACATAATAATATGACATATAAACTTTTCCAGTTGTTTTTGAGCATCGTATTTTTTATACCCTGTGTAATCCCAAAGATAATACTACTACGGATAAGATGAACCATTCAATGCTATATTTTTGATACCCCTAATGGACTTTGGCTAACGCGAGCCGATGTCCATCGAGAGATTTTCGCGCTATCCTTGGAACGAAAGTTAAACAGTGTTGCCGGCAGGCCTTTACTATTGGCGTGATAAAACGCGACTAGAAAAAACACAATCCGTTTAGTCGCCCGCTTTCGCTACTTCGTGTTCCGAATAAGGTACAAGCGACAGACATTGGCAATGTCGCACGGTTTGTTTCGCTGGGGCAGGGGTTACCGACTTAATTTTATTCGCATTTACGGAAGCATTGATATCTTCGAACTGATTCAAAACGCCCCATTTAAATTAACCATCTATTCGTAGTAGTATTATCTTTGGTAATTCATATTATTCTTTATAATTTTAAAGATCCGTATCCATTTACGGCGGCTGCTGTGGACAGCGTTTTCGTTGCCGCGGATGGCAGCAGCGCTAAATAGATACGCACTTTAAGAGATTACTTATAAACATGAAATAAATTTTGCGTCGAAAATCAATTATATTAAAAATATAATTATATGTTTTTATTTGATGCAATAAAGCCCATGTTTGAATCCTGTAATTGAAAATATTCTTTAGTTAGGGATATCACAGGTCACCACACAATTTTATTCCATAATAAATCAATTTACTGATTCAAAGAGAACATAAAGATGTTTCAGTACTTTTATCATAAGGCGCTTATCACAAATTATTATTTAAAAAAAAATGTTTTAAAGATATCTGGAACTTAAAACTTTTTTATCAGGGAAAATATGGATGACAGGGTTTTTAGAAAACTAATTTAATTAGAAACACTTACAAAGAGATATTTTCATATTTAACCTTGTAAAAACAGTGTAAAACCTTGTACCTTGTAAAACAATTTTTTGTAAATGGGTAATAATTTAAAAATTGCTGACAGATAATCTTTTTTTTATTATTGTTAAGTAAATGTGAAATAATTCTGTCCTTTTTTTTTAGGATACCCGTAAACGAAAAGGTCTTAAAGAAGGTCTCCCAGATCTTGCCCAGTATTTGGACAAATTGTAAACATGGGGTCTTTAGGTTCTTTTGTACAGATTATATCAATTATTTAAGATTTATAATTAAAAATTTCACCACAATAAATTATATAGTTTTATTCATTTACTTGGCAGGGTTTAAGTTTTATTATATTTATAGCTACTTATTCTCTTTATACAACCAAATTACATATTTATTATGTTTGCGTCAAGTCTTTGAACTGTCAGTACAGCATATTGTATCAATTTCTTAGAGAAGAGAAAAGTAAATTCTATCACAGAATTTGTTTTTTATTATTAACTATTTCGACGATATTAGAATTTTAGATAAACAGACAAGTTCGATTTTTAATATTTGTTAAGTACTGATTAAGTTATAAGCCGTTTTATTTGTTTACTCAATTTTGTGTAATAAAAATTAGTTTTTATTTTTCTTATGATTTTTATTCAAAAATAATATAGTTCGCTTAGTTATAAAAATATTTGCCACAAAATTGATACTTGCATGGATAGGGTTTTCAGCTGGACAAAGGATGGAATTGAAGATTAAAATAAATGCTTTAAAAGGTAAGTGCTATTATTTTATAGGATTTAGAATATCAATTATATTAATTTGTTATTAGACGGTGATGCCTAATTATTTTAGATGTGATACTCTGTTTAAATAGTGCTATTTTCTATCCTCAACACATTTTGGAATATTCATTTTAAGTACTTACAATTAGCTGATGAAAATGCAACACTGCACTCTAATATAAGTGTTTTATTCAGATCAATGAAAATTGTTTTATTTTGAATGAACAAGTACCATCTTTTCCCAAAAATCTATTTTTATAAATGATTTTACATTTTAAACTATTGCCTGTGTATCAACTTGTCTTACCGATTATCAATTGCTATATTGGCCAGTTTCCGGTTGGCATTCTAGCACTCATGAGTAAGACAGTAAAGTGTGTGAGCTAAAACAGAAGACTTTATCAAGCAACATTTATAAAAAATGAATTTTTAAGAAACTGCTTACTTTTTTCAATATTTTGGCTTTGTTCTAATTTAAAAAAAAAGAATATTAACGGCCGAATGATTATTGCGTTGTTAAATTTAGCAATGGACTTAGCAATTGTTAAAAGTTAACAACGGTTTAGAATGTTTAACAAAACGTCACTGTCAGTGTTATTCAATGATTTTAGTAGGCAACCTGTCAAAATCTGACATTTTGTTAAACCTTCTATATCGTTGTTAACTTTTAACAATTCCTAAGTCCATTGCTAAATTTAACAACGCGATCATCACTCGGCCGTAAACCTGATAATGTAAGTGTAGGTACATGTAGACATAATTTGTATTGTGCTCTTTTTATGATGACATAATCTTACTCTGGAACACCCATGACAGTAGTAAAAGCTCAACAGGACTGAAATGTATTAAAATTTATATCTAATAAAAAATATTCCAAATTCCTTTTTTTTTAAATCACATTTTTCTCTTGTTACAGGGGTTCCTTCGGAAGTTAGAAAAAGAAACTATGTCTATTAACAAGGTATTTTTTTTAAATTTATTGTCTAATAATGATTTATTTTATTTATGGATTTTTATTATAACAAATTCAAAATAGGGTTGCAAGGAAATAAATTAAAATATATATATATATATATATATATATATATATGTATATATATATATGATTTATTTTATTTATGGGACGTTTTTTATTATAACATGGCTAATTCAGAAATTTTCGTTAGACCATCATCAACTTTATTTTTTTTGCACAGTGGAAATAAATATGGAACGCCCCTATAAAAGTTATGTGCGTTCCTTGTCTTACTCATTGTCTCTTTGGAAAATATGTTTAAAATTAAGTGTTATACATCATTGTATATATATTGTATATATATATATATATATATATATATATATATATATATATATATATATATATATTTATTAATACTGAAATTAAAATTTCTACCTAACTATAGCTTTCCTAATCTTTAAAGTAATTGTATCAAACATAATTTTGTACTTAACAACTTAAAGGATCATTTTTCCAAAAAAATATTTCACCAGTTGCCTCAATTGTAGACCTCCGTTAAAAAATTCTATAATAAAAACCTAAAGCGATTTGTTTTAAAGTGTTTTTATATAGTATATTTTAATACTGAAATTAAAATTTCTACCTAACTATAGCTTTCCTAATCTTTAAAGTAATTGTATCAAACATAATTTTGTACTTAACAACTTGATTCTATATTTCAAGATGTAGACCTCCGTTAAAAAATTCTATAATAAAAACCTAGATAGTATAAAACGATATGGTAAATAACTAGCTGATTCTAAAAAGATTGGTTAAAAAAAACCTAGATTTGTTTAAGAAAACCTTTTTTGACAGTGGTTGAATTGTAAGATAGTAAATGCTGAATATTTCGTCCCTTTAAATCAGAACTCACCTGTGAATGTTTACTATAATTTATATTTTTAGAAAAATGATATAGTGAAGTGTTTCCGATCGATTGCAGAAGTGAAAACAAGCCCTAATATTGATAATTATTCAATGTTTAATTTTTAAATTAGTCAGTGTCGAAGAGATCTATAACTTAAGTGTCAAAAATGGACATAGGCTAGTTCTGATTTAAAGGCATGATTTATATATTCTTAAAAAAATTATAGATATTTTAACTAGTTTACCAGGTTACCCTTGTTTGGAAAATTAAAAATTTTAATAATGATGTTCTGTAGTACCGCCCCAGTCTGATACTGGTGACTGATCGGTTTATTTCTGATTTGGAAATCTTAAATTTATGTATATGCATTTATAGATTTTGATTTAAAATATTTTTTTATTTTTTGCAGATGTCTAGTCTACAAAAAAGTGGTCTCTTTTTTTGGGTGGTTGTAAAAAATGGTAAGTTTGTTCTTAAAATAAACACAAAATTCTTTTTATTTAAAACTCAAAAAAGATATGCTTCATTTCGTATCTTCTTTGTTTCAATTTAAATGTATTTTTTTACGTATTCTTTCGAATTCAACTGGAAAAAATACCCAAGATAGCTTTTTTTAAATATGAGGAAGGTTGTTGAATAACCCGGTGCTTTTGTTTTGTGAACACTACTTGTAAAATATTTTATATAAAAACAAATTATAAAAAATAAGGAGCTTTTTTCTTTTCAGCAAAACCAAATAAGTCTACTTTACAAAATTCGGGACTTTTGGTCAGAAGTTAAAAATATAAGCTTTATATTAACAGCTTAACTATTCCTAATTTTGTTAAAGTATGTTTATTCTGTTTTGCTAAACAGCTTCTCAAATGTATGACATCCTAAGATTTAAAAACAATAAAACCAATCTTGCAACCTTCTGTATCTCAAAAACTAAGTAATGTATGTTTTAATAAGAACTTTCTAGTATAAAAATTAACCAATAAATTACTCCTCTTAATATTTAGGGATACCCTGTATATATTTTTTGTGACTATATATTCTATAATGATGATTGTTCTATCACAGACCTGTTCTGATATTAATTTGATGCTAGCTAGAACGGCCATCTGACAATAAATAATATATAAAATTAATCTTTTTCTTGTTTAATAAATGTTAACATTATGGTTTTAAATTTTCAGATTTGGAATTTTTCTTCTATGTATTTGGGCTCGGAAGCTGTTGTAAGAGAAAGGTGCTTTAAAAATATAGGGTAAGTAATAAAATTATTTTACTTATAGAAAGGCAAATAAGTTTTTTTAAATGATGTATTTTATTCCGCCCCAGTCTGATATCGGTGACTGATTGGTATTTCTGATTATGTTGTATCATAGTATTTTATCATTCATTTATTTAGAGATGATAATCCTAATTTAAACTTTATTTTTTGCAGTTTTTTTGAAACATGCTGCTTAGAAGAAAAAGTAATAAGATTGTTGGAAAATGCTAAAGTAATAAAACTTAAGGTAAGATTTATATTTTTTATTTAATTTTTTTTTATATGCATTCTGTTTTTAATGATGATTGTTCATTCACAGACCTGTTCTGATATTAATTTGATGTTATCTAGAACGGCCATCTGACAATACCAAAACATAAAATTGCTTTTCTTTTTATTTAATATAAGTTACATTGTGGTTTTTATTTTTCAGGTCTGAATTTTTATCCTGTAAGATGTGGGTGAGATGCTGTAATATATGGTTTTTAGTGTAGAGGCGGACATAAGGTAAGTTATTATTTATTTTCTTTTTGGAAATGGTAGAATTGATCAATTTTGGCATTATTTTATAAATGATGTGTTTAATTCCGCCCCAGTCTGATACTGGTGACTGATTGGTATTTCTGATGGTTTTTGATCTTCTCATTTAATGATTTATTAAATTTGAGAAAATAATTTAATGTAAGTTTTATTATTTCCAGATATTTAGAAGCATCCTGCTGATAATGCACACAGAGAGAAGAATAAGATGGTTGAAATGTGCTACAGTAATTAACATTTAGGTAAGATTTAATGATTGTTCTGTCACAACCTGTTTTGAAATTAATTTGGTGCCATTTAGATCGGCCATCTGACAACACAAAAATATAAAATTGATATTGTACTACATATTTGTTAAAACTTTAAATTGAGGTTCTTAATTTCCAATTTTAAATTTTTATTCCATGACTCGTGGCTTAGAAGCTGAATAAGTAGAATATACATAATGGTGGCATAATTATATGTAAACAATTAAATTGAGTAAACTTCATTAAACATATTAAATATTAGATTAGATTTTTTTAATGTACACTTTATTTCGGTTTTTGTACTGCAAATAGCAAATTACAAAAAATAATAAGTATTTTTATTGTCTCAAATATTCTTTGAGAAATCCGCCAGACATGCAAGAGGGAACCCATTCTGTCCAAGTTTTAGGCTATACTTGTGCACACACAAGAGTGCACAGAGTCGATTGACCCTTAAAAACTTGCCGGTCAATTAAGAAGACACTTTAAAAACCTTTTAAAAATCAAAAATATTTCTAAAGTTTCGGTAACAAATCGATCACCGTTTTCGAGACATAAACTAAAAATTTAAATTGAGCTAAAATTAAAATTTTTAAATTTGGAAATTCTGGGAAGTTTATTAAATTAATTTATGGCTTAATGTAACCAATAACAGATTAATTTGTTGTGCTATTTGGTTGAATATAAAATATATATTTTTTAATGTGCTCTGAAAGAAGTCATTTAATAATATATTTGTTGTTTTCTTATTTTACCAATGATGAGTTTTTTTAATTGTAGAAGATATTTTTAAAATTAAAATGTCGCTGTTTGTTGCCAAAAGGATTCTGAGATGTTTTAATAATTTTAGCGCAGTTTAAACTAAAATTTATGTTATTTACCAATATTTTTTTGTTTCAGGCAGTTTCAAGTCATAATAACATTCTGAATTAATAGTTGATTTCGGTAAGTATTTCTAAAAAGTATAATTTATATTTTAAATGAAAATATAACTGTCACATTATAATTACATTTTTAAATAAATATGCGTTTATTTGTTCCAAAGTATAGAGAAATATACAAATATATACCTCAAAATGAGAGGTGTGAAACGTGTCACACTATTTTAAAGGTTAAAAAATGTTTTTGAACAGTAAATGAACAATTTTACAAATCTAAAACATATAATAAAATATATATATACTACACATGTAAAACAATCCTGCATCAAACTCAAACAACAACTATCAAATCCTATTTACATTAGCATTTAACATTACACACTTACAACACAGTTGAAATATTCTGTCACAGAGTAAAACGGATTGTTACACAAGAATATTTTTATCTTTTTTAGAAATATATTTTCTGGCAAGCACCTGAGATTGTGTGGGACCTTATTCCAAATTTTAATCAAACTGTTATGAACGCTTTCTTTTGTATAAATGTATATCTTGTTCCTATCTAACATTAGCTCGTTTCTTTTTCTTTTGTTATAATTATGTTTTTTTATTACTTTCAGAAAATAAGATCCCATAATATTAGAAACAAATTTATACATTTACAACAGTTAAAAGTTTTTTATTAGCAAATATAGGTCTACAACTATCCCGATTTCCCTTCCCAAATATTAATCTTAAGCATCTCTTTTGTAGTATCTGAACTCTCCCCGCATCCACTGAGTTACCCTGAAAAAATAATTCCATACCTTATCCTTGACATGATATGTATAGTACACCTGAAGTGCTGCCCATGCCAAAATATAACTGTCACATTATAATTACATTTTTTATTATTCGCGTTGTAATATTGTCTAAAATCAAAACTTAATTCTTTTTTTTATGATGATAAATTTTTTTAGAAGATATTTTTAAATATAAATGTCGCTGTTTGTTGCCAAAAGGATTCTGACCTGCCAGTTATAAAAAAAAAACAAATTATTTTAAAGGACTTTCAATAATCTTAATTTTTTTTCAGGTCAATATATGGTTTATTTCTGAAACCTCGGAATATGAAAAACTATATAAAAGGTAAATTTGTATTTTTATTACTCTATATATTTTTATGCTTTAATGAATAAACATACAGGATGTCATTTTTTTTAGACAATAAACTTAGTAAAAAATTGTTATTTTAAAGCTTTGTAAAACTGTATTATTGACTTTACTACAAACTTGTATAAGCCGTTAGTTAGTATGAATCTTGTTTTTTTGAGAAGCTCAATTTTCATATGTCTGAATCAATATTTTTTACCCCACACTTCTAAGCCGGCCATTTTCGCGTCATAGAGTGAAAAAGGTGTGCTCGTAGTGGGAACAGCCAATGTCTTCTCTTGTGTATGGTAGCTCGGGTTTCCTTTCTGAAACTACCAAAGGAAGTTTAGAGACAAGTATTTTTATACATGTAGTAAAAAATGGTTGCGTTCTGTCTTATCTTTATGTTTGTGTTTTAGTTTTGATTCAAAATATTGCGCTTGATACTGCCCTTTTGCATTATTTCTATTTCTGTCGTTTTTTTTTTTATTTTTAGAATATTCCACTAAGGCTTGTAGAAAACCTACCTACTATGGTGCTGTGAGTGCCAGTTTATTAAATGATTAATTTATTTTTCCAGTTAACGCTAAATGCTGAGATAGGCGATTTCAATTTACGAAACCTAGAAACGCGGTAGTGCTACTGCATACATTATACAAATAACTAATATTCCCCTTCAACCCTCCCATTTTCGTCTAAGAATGGTCATCCAATCTCAAATCATTACAAAGTGCACATTTCTTACATTTTTGTTACCGAGGTCGTTTCTAAATGAAGTTTTTATTACACTGGTTTTTCTCGGCGTTCAAAAATGGTCTGGAAGTGTAACTCTGTGTTACATTCTTTACCATCAACAACAAGGTCTAATGGGTTTCCTTACGCTAATTGACCCATATATTTTGTGTTCTTGTGACCAAAATTTTGTAATGAACTTCCTTTTTGTATTTATCACTTTTTTTTTGTAAAACATTGTATTTATTTTCTTTCAAGACAAGTAACATTTCTAATGTGGCTTAAAAGCGTTCGAAATGCTAACAAATGTAATACACTACAGATGTCATTTTGATTCCAATACAGAGTTATAGGATTTCTTTACATTTTATTTGTGAACGAAGCCTAGGGAGGACCTCTATTATTGACGAATCTGAACCACACTAACAGCACACGGTGTCAACTGGCCATCACCCATCAACTAACTGAACATGTCCATTGTTGTTTAACTTCGCGCATCTGACAAAAGGCTTTTTTTTTCTGAACCTTTGTATTCATACAAATGATCATGGCGAGCGTCCAGGATTGATTTCCGTGTTCAATATGTAAATCCATTTTTTCCTTATATTTTACTTATATACTCCTTTAGTTCTTTTCAATATATTTTTGTTTAATGTAACTTTCTTTTTTTACAGTGCCAATATGTGGGATAAAGAAACTTGCCATTGCGAAACCTGCATTTTGTTTATTGTTTAATGTTAATCAACCTGCACTATAGAATTGGGATAGAAAATGTGGAGAGGTATGTATAAGATTTGAAAAGGTATCAATACATCAAATAATTTGCCAAACTTTACGGAATTAACGCCGTTTCTAAACAAAAATAACAAAAACTTAATGCTCTTTACCTTTTATGCTCTAATATTTGAAAGAGAGAGTATTAACCTATCAGTGTTTTTAGATACCTATAAAATTGCCCTAACCAAAAAATATCGTTTAAGACTTAATGTTGTTTCTCTCCTTAAAGACAATTTAAAAAAGGATTAAGCTGTTTAATCTATTATTTCATTATGATGTCCCCAAAAACCCGAAAAACCGACATACAACCTAAATATTTGAATTTTTCCAAAAACAACAAACAATTGATAAGGTTAACTTAATTTGATTATATAATAAATAAATTAGAATATTAATTTCATTCGCCTCCCTCAAAGGTATATTTCCTAAGAATAATATATCGCTTGTTGTCTGAGTATTAAATATATAAAATTTAAAATTAATATCCAATTCCTCTTCAAAGACTGCAGACTTACGCCGTGTCCAAACTAAATAGGATGTGTGTCTTGTGGGGATCTGTCATAATTAAACGTGGAAAAGATGTCAGCTAGCACCAATCAGTCGGCCGTCTGAGCGATTCCCTTCGCCGTAGCTCATCGTATTATTTGATGTTTGTCACGAAAACGTGCGACCATCTTTATATTTTGTATACCTGTATTCAAATAAAATTATTGCCTTCCAAACTTGATTCCACCAATCTCATTGGCTCGACCATGACAGTGTTCACCTTGATGCATTTGTAATTTTTATTTAAGTAGGCGAGTCAAATACCATGTTTTTCTTAGTTTATGTTGGTAGTATAAACACAGTTAATAGTAATTGTAATAAATTAACCCTTTAATTTTTATAAATTTTCAAAAACATTTTTTTTTTTTTAATTCTTAATTTTGACTTTGACCAACTCTGATTGGGTTGGAGATAAAAATCTGTGATTTACACAAATTATAGTTCTTATATGGTGATTCTAAAAAATTTTACGTAATGTACTAAGAAAAAAGTATTAACACCTTAAAAATAACAAAGAATTAGTTCAGAGTGATATTTTTTGGCATAATAAAAATGCTTCTATAGCTTTCATATTCCGGTTTCATGCTTAATATATTATTATGCTTTATTGATAAAGCAAACTTGGATAAATAAACTTTCTTTTCCTTGCTAATAAAGATGGTTTTTATTTCATTTTTGAGATATAGAGAAAACATAGAAAGTTTCGTTATTTTTAAAATTGACCTTTTCAACATTAACTTCCCATTGTAATTAAGGGTATAAATATTAAAATTCTTTAAAGGTTGATCTGTTTTTATAAATAACATTAGTTTTTAGCCGATTATGTTTTTTTAAAGGCTTTATATTATATTACTAAATTATATGTAATTATTTTTAACATAGTATAAATAATAGTGTTTTTATGATGACGATTTTCTTACACTGGAATACTATGACAGTTGTAAAAAGCTCAACAGGCCTGAAATTTTTTAAATATTAATTAAAATAAAACCTAAACTGATATGGTTTGTGATTTATTTATTTTTTTTTTGCAGAGTTAAAATATGAAGAGAAAATCAGACTAGAAAAGAATTGAGTTAGATGTAAGTATTTTTTGTTTAATCAATTCAGTTTAACACTAGTATTACATCGACAATGGCTTAGTCTGATTTTGAAGAAAATTTTTCCATTATACTTTGAAATTTTAGACTTTTACAAAATTCCAATTTAAAATTTGTATATCATACTCATACCTATTTTTTTACAATCGAGAAAGGAATGAATGCAATATCTGATATATTTTATATAATTTCTAACATTTTATGTTACTTAAGTTTTATTAAAATTTTATAAAAAATAGAATCAGTAAGATTAATGCCATTAAGTATGCTTTTATAATTATAAAATGATAGAAAGTCCTTAAATCAGGATTCTCAATTTACAAAACTGTAAATAGGTCAGATAATTGCTTTGTGAATAAAAGTTATTGTTGCTAAAGGTAAAAAAAACAAACTGGTTTTGCATTCCCTAAGAACAAAATCTAACGCCCTTTTTTCATTCTTAAAAATGATTATAAACACGGATCCAATTACAGAATATCTATGTTCGAAAAAACAATAGTATGATATAAATTTAAACAGGATCGTATTTCCGTATAAATCGATATTTGCTATAATAATGTTTATTTTAGGTGGTATATAACTGATGCAGTATGACAATGAGTAGATAATTGCTGTTTCATAAAAATCGTAGTTTTTCCAAAACTTGTATCATCATCATGGGAATGGTAAGTAAAGACTCCTAGACACTTTTGGCATTTTAGAATTTTTTATGCCGAATAGCGGGATTCTTATAACGCAAAAACAGCTCTAGTAGTATTAGTTATAAAATATATTTTATGAATCACTGGTCTAAGGCCACGCAGCTACTGCTTTAGTTTCAATATCTTTATTGTCAAATGTTGCAATTCATATACTCTTTCTAATCTTATTCCATCAACTTGGTGAAAGGAAAGATTTCTATATAGTTTTTGTACGGGGAGTAAACATAGAGTATTAAATAATAAACATGAAGAAACTTGAAGTTTCCGATTTTAAAAAAATAAAGGCAAGTCCAGCCAGTTGGTAGTATGTATAGTTGCAATATTAAGGAAGCATAATGCCTAACGTCTACTTTTCCAATTTTTCTACATGGATTTGTGATCTAAAAGAGGCCTATATATAATATGCTAATAAAGGCCCTGACTAACTTCATAATTGGTGTTTAATTGCTTGAAGTTCATAAAATTCTAAAGTTGTCAAAGCTGATTCACATGTTTATTATATGTGTCACAATTGTGAAACTTCTACATTTTAAGAACCTGGCTAATCACTTATTAATTTGGATATAAATGATTATAAAAACGGATCCAATTACAGAATATTAATGTTCGACAAACATTTTGTATGATATGAAACTTAGCAGTAAAGTATTTTAAGGGTTTATATAAACTATTTCAGTAATTGTATTCTTTTAGGTGCTTTCTTCTGCACAATGGTTTGAAATGGTTTCTTGGTTTGATAGTTAATGCGATCATCTAAATGAAGAAAAAGGTAAGTAATGCTTTTAAAAAAGTTAACTTTTAATAACTAAAATAATTACACCAAGGCTGGAATTAGTACTCGACCGACGGTCAGCGCGGACATCAGTCGAACCTAGTTATATCAATGAAAATGTATGATTAACTACAGTGCAGAGCTGATAGACAGCTGCGCGCTCTGCACTATAGTTGCTCATACATTATCAATGATATGACATGGCTATGTTCCACCAATGTCTGGTCGGACAGTCGGTCAAGCAATAAATTGGTTGATTCAACAATCACTGTTTTAAACAAAACAAAAAAATTAAGAAGTTAACAGGCATGCAGTAGTTTGCAGTTTAAAAGTACTTTAACTTATTAATTCTAAACAACTTTTATAGTATTTGAATGTTTGATTTAGTTAATATAATAAACTTTAATACACTGGTTAAGAATAACTTTTAACATAGGCAGTTCTAAATGTTAAATGATCATTTACTACTGGCACTAAATTGTTAATTTTGTCATAGCTCTATTAACGCAGCTCTAAAAATTTTCATTATTTTTAATACTTGTTTGTTTAATATACAAACACTATTAAATTACCCATTAAAAATGAAATATCTTTAGTTAATCATGATGACAATTTTCTTTAGAAGATAATCTAAAATAAGAATATCACTGTTTGTTGCCAAAAGGATTCTGATAATTCACTTAAAAGAATTTAAAATTTAATTAACATGTTCACATATTAATTCATTTCTCTTTCTTAGATGGTGGTTTTTGCCGATGGCTTGAGATTGTACAAAGGTTTTGTAATACTTTATTTTGGTAAGTAGAACAGAAGATTTCTATAATTTATTAAATATTTTAATTTAACAGTATGTCGAAATTGTATTAAGCTAGTTGTTTAGCACGCCATTTTAGTATGTCAAGTATTATTTATATTTTCCAAAATATTAACAAAAAAAGTCTTTTAGTCTTCTGTAGTAAAGCCATCATCTTTTAAAATGATATAAAAAATAATTTATAAATTAATAAAGCCGGAAAATGTTTGTTATTTAATTTTTTTCATTTTTCCTGTGTTGATTTAATATTCTATTAATAAATTGTTTCCTTTCAACTGTGTTTGAGGTGAGAAAAGCACCATTTTCTAAGTTCTTTAAAATATTTCCCAAAAACAAAAATGGTCGCAGCAGAACTAAACAACAATCACGGAAACAAACTTATAAGAGCCATCCTTTAAGCCAGTTTAGCTAATATAATTAACTATGATGATATTAGTACCAAGGTTTCGCAAATAATTATTTTATGAAAACTCGTGATCTTACTCTTGGCAGTCTGATTTAACTTACAAAATAATTAATTTTACAACTAATGCTTAATTAGCAGTTTTTTCATTAGTTTTTTGTTTTTTTTTTTTAGCTTGTATATGGTGTCAGAAAGTAGGCAACTAGAAAGAAAAAAACCTAAAGGTAAGTTCGTTACTTACTTGACTTTTAGGATATGAAGATGCGAAAAATAATTACTTAAAATAAAAAATAATCAAAGTTTAATTTATGGGCCTTTGAAATTTAAACTTAATTTTGACTCTGATTCCACCCCACACTTTTAAGCCGGCCATTTTTGCGTCTTAGAGTGAAAAAGGTGTGCTCGTAGTGGGAACAGCAATGTCTTCTCTTGTGTATGGTAGCTCGGTTATTCTTTCTGAAACTACCAAAGGAAGTTTAGAGACAGCTTCAAATTGCTCTCATTCCTTTATGAATAGAATTAACTGTTTTTTTTTTTTAATAAATGTTAAAATAATTGAATATTATTCTCACTTTAAATAGCTTGTATTTTTTTCAGGATTTTGTAATGGTAAAAATAAGCAAGGACTAATTACGTTTTTTTTTTTTGGCTCTATATAATGGTTTTCCGAGATTCAGTATTAGTGATTGGTAAGTATTTTATGTTCATAAGTTGGCCCCATTACAAGTTTGAACATTGTATTGTCAAAACATGATTTAATAAATTTATACATAAACATTGTGTTTTATTTTAAAATTTTACCTAGTTATTTAAAAAAATATTTCAACAAATTAAGTCTTTTAGTAGGGTAGAAAACGTTAAAAATTTAGGAAGATAATAAGAGAACATGAAAAAGTAAAATTTTTGCTATTTACCTTTTTTCCTGAGATTAACACCTTGTAGTTAACTTGAAATGTCCAGTAGCTAGTTTTTTTTTCTCCCAGTTATTTCTGATAAGAGTGTTCTCGATATTAAAATTAGGAACTACTCTCTAATAAAATTAAATAAATAAAACAAAAAAGTTTTAAGTTTTTATAATATAGTTTAATAATATACAAGTATAAGTTCTATCTTACAAAAACTACACATTCGTAAGTACTAAGTGACCTATTTACAAATAAAATATAAAATAAAATTTATATTTACAAAAACTCTATGTTAAAAAAAAACTAATAAAAGTTTTATAGAGATTATTTTAATTTGAGATTTAAATTAAAGCTACGGATAAATAAAATTGTATTAAAGTAGTATTCTTTTATCTAGTAGAAAAAGAGAATCATTGGATGATATCTCAGCAACTCAAGTCCCAAAATGTTAACTTTTTTCTATTAGATGCACACATTATATACAAATTATTTTTTTCACCGATCGTCAACAAATTAACTACTAAAATTTAAAAAAATGCAACTATCTTTATGTACAGGGTGTTCCAAATTCGAGCCTCATCACTGAGATCTCGGAAACCTGAAGAGATACGAGGTCGGTAAAATGAAGGCAAAGTTGCGCAATTTGATGCTGATTAAAATGCCACCTTAGAGGTTTAAAAATTTTGAATACTTCCAAAGACTTTTAGAAAAAAACCGATTTCATTTTTACTTTTTTGTGACTATTTAAATATATGTAACAAAATAAATTTTACATTTCCATTGCTACTTTTTCTGTTCTATAAGATAGTGATATTAAATTTACACACCGACGTTTCGTCCTTAAGCTGCCATCATCAACTTTGTTTTTCTAAGTAAAGTCCTGAATTTTTTATTTTGGATTTAAGGAGCTTCTAAGATCCCAAAACCAATGATGTATCGCACTTATTCGAAAAATTCATATTAATGGCAATTTCCATAAGATTTTTGGTAGGAAAACATTAAAATAATTTTTACGAATAAGTGTACATCATTGGTTTTGGGATCTCAAAAGCTCTTAAAATCCGTAATAAAAATCCAGGACCGTATTTAAAAAACCAAAGTAGATGATGGCAGCTCAATGACGAAACGTCGGTGTGTAAATCTAATAACACCGTCTTGTAGAACAGAAAAAGTAGCAATGAGAATGTAAAATTTATTTTGTTATATCTATTCAAATGAAATCATAAAAAAATAAAAATAAAGTATTCAAAATTTTTAAACTTTTAAGGTGGCGTATTTCTTCAAATTTCCGAGATTCCAATGATGCGGCTCGAATTTGGGACACCCTGTACACAAATAACAGATGCACTGGGATTTTTTATCAAGTCGAAAGTTTGTTTTGTTTGACGTGACGTTTGTAACTTGACGATTTTAAATTAATGTCAATTAATATGTACTAAAAAGGCAAAATATTAGATATAAGCCAAAAAGAAGATGAAAAAATCATATAAAAAAAACAAATATCTAAAGATTTAAGTTACCTTAATTGGAGATTTTAAAATTTTGTTTAGATCATACAAGTGTGTCTTAGGTGCTTTAATATTTGAAATTTCTGATGTTTGTAGAATGTAGATGAAACACCACAGATATCAAAAAAAAATTAGAATACTTACTATGAATTAAAAATAATACACTCATGCGCGGCTAGCGACAAAGATACATTTTTTATAATCTTGGCAACTTGAAATTCACAAAAATACAAAATATCACCCAAGACAGTAAAAACTATTAACAGATGACCTTTTAAGAAATAGAAGAGCTAAAATTCAAGTTTTAAAAAATTATACCTTAAAGGCCAAGAAAAAGCTCTTTTACTGTTAATAAAATATTTTTGAATATTTAACGTAAATATGTAGCGTCAAGGCCAGAAAACAATTATTATTGATCGCCTTTTTCTTTAAATATAAGAGAAAGAAGGAAACTATATAATTTTATAAAATTTTGTTATTGTTCATAATGTATTAAATAATATGAACAATAAAAATCAAATTTTCATTGAATTTTACTAACATTAAGTCTACGGGATAAAAATATTTGTTTTTTTACTAAAGACTTATTAGAAATGTCATACCCGCGTAATCGGCAAAAAAAAATTTTTTGGGACATATTACTTTTTTAGCTTTGTGAATAGAATCTACGTAATCTTTAAGATATGTAAAAATATCTTGCGTGGTTTAAACCCCAAAAATTAAATTTTAAATTACTTTTAGACTTTTTCCTTACAATGAAAAGAAAAATTGGTGCATCCAAAAATTAAGTTTTTGCATTTGCTTGCTGTAACTAGGAACAAGCAATATTATCTAGCCTTACTTTAGAGAGTAATTAATTAGCCTTTTAATAAACAATTGATTCACTTAACTTTTAATATGAGATAAACGATCCTTATACAACTTAAACAGTAACCTGGATGCTAAAGAAATAACTTCCTTTCGAGAAATGCCTGATACTTCTTCCTGCCAGCATGGAACAGCCTAAAAAATGAAATTACAGTTTCTCACAAAGGTTTAAATACTAATTTTTTGTCTTTTTGCCGTTTGCAACCCGCTCATTAATAGAAAAGTCGACTGGGAGAGCTTTCAGGCAGCCATCAAGAAAGCATTACTTAAGAAAAAACATTATAGGCTATTGACTATGTACTGTAGAAAGAAACTACAACGTTAAAGGGGTTTTATTGTTCTATACGCTCAACTGACTGTAAAAAATAAAAAACCGCAAAGGGGTACATTTTTGAGATAGGGGTAAATTTTTCGATCTTTCAGTTTTTTAACTTTAACTCAAGCTCAACGCATTTTTTGTACAGATATGTTAACAAAAAAGTTGTTCAAAATAAATTATCTATCTATCAAACATTGCTGCGCCGAAAGTTTAATGATGGTATAGCTCGTCTGTCGAGTCTGAAGCTACGGGGTATACGTAAGGGGAAAACAGAAACGCCTTTAGGAATGCAAAACCATAGGCGTACTATAAATATTTTAAATCTTAAAATATTAGATTTTTTTAGTAGTAATAAGCAATGAAAACATCGTTATGGGAGAAAACAGCGATAAAATATTTATTTCTGAAAAAACTCCCAAATTCACAACAATGCCAACAATAAACAATAACAACAAAAAAATAAGTCAAGTTTTTTTTACACGTCATCGACCTCACTATGACACTCAGTGTCATAGGAGACGGCTCGTGACACAATTTTGACGTCACCAGAAGGCCTTTGTTCTATTCCAGCGGTTGCCTGGTGTTGTGAAGCGGACTTTCTGTGACGTCACAACTCAGCAGAAAATTTTAGCATCGATATGATTGCCCTGTTTAAAAATATTTATATAGTTCTTGCATATACCTATATCTCCAATGTAAAATATTAGGGTTATCAACCAACATTTTTTTTATTTTGGCATTTGAGGAAATAAAACCCATTGGCTTTTAAAAGTTTCCGAAATGCGTCTTTTTTCTATGAGAAATCCATGTCTTGGCGTATATGCCTTAAGAGTTTCTTTAACGTGAGAACCTTTAAAAATGTGATTAATTTATTGTTAAGTAATCATTTTAAATAAAATTAAAATGGTGTTTTTTATTTTATTTTATTAGTATATTATTGGAACAAAAATTATTAATTTTAATAAGTACATAATTATAGTGTAGTTAATTTACAAACTAATTTTGTAGAGATTTCACTCAACGACATCTTGTGACCAGTTTCGATCTATATCAGATCTCATCAGACAAGCTAGTTGAAGGTGAATATTTATAAAAATCCTAGTATTAGTTAACAAATCAGTAAAACCGTAGGTTGAGAGAAGTATGCCTCCCCCTTGGTTCAGCAGATGGCGTAGATATCTGGTACTCGCATATGTTTTAAGTACGTAATTATATTTACATATGTTTTAAGTACGTAATTATATTTACATACCTGTTTTAACCCTATATAAAAATGTCATAAATCTTTAATAGTATTTTAAATTTAGTAGGGTTGCCATCTCTAAAATTTGGCAACTAGGACAAAACGCGTGAAAACCCCGGATATTAGAGCCCAGAGGCCGGACATGTTTTTTTAAACATAGTCAGTGTAACAAAAAAAAGTTAAAAAATGTCATAAATCACTTTTTTTTTTATTTATTCTCAGACCTTAAAATTAAATTTAGTCATCTTTTATCATCATTTTAAATGTACCTAAAAAAAACAAAATATTATTACCGATGAAACTTAGTTTGTTACAAATTGTTTTAATAATCAGTAAGATTTTTTTCTTAAAATAAAAAACACCAATTACTGATATACTCTGTTATGAAAACAAAACTTTATTAGAATATTAAACCTAACAAAATTCAATTAAATTTTTAAACCCGGACTATTAATGAAGCTCCAGCCGGATGCTCCTGTCTTAAGGATGCCCTCTAAACTAGGACAAATCCGAGGAAACCCGCACGGGATGGCAACCTGATCAAAAGTACGTCCTATAATGCCAAAATTAAAGTCGTCAATTTAATCAACAATATTCGGCCGAGGTTTTTCTAATCTGCGACACTGGTCATAAGTTCTCGACAAATAATAGGGCGTGTCAACATTCATCTTATGATTATAACTTTTCGCTTTTTGGCAAAAAACAAGTCTTCTCTGTGTCGGTTGAAAAGAGATGCAAGAGCAATATTCGTAAGAAGGGAGAAGTTCTTTTGACCTGTTGCCATATTTCTTAGTTTAAATAATATTATCATTTAACCGATGCCAAAGTTAGATAGATATAATTAATATATTAATTAAATAATAAATAAACTTAAATTTATTTTAAATAATATTATTTTAAATCCTAAACAAGTTTTAGTAAAATTAGAAGTTACAGCAGCTACAGGTAATAATTTATATTAAACCGATGAAACTTAGTAAATGAATTTGACAACCTTGATTATATTTTGTCTGCATTCCTAAAATATTTTTCGTAGCTTTACTGCCGGCAGACAAGCTATATTAGTCAATTTTTAGTTTCAAAGTTTTCCAACTCTTGTTGAAGTAGTCAACTTGGAAATGTCATATCTCAGTTTCTATTAAAATTACATACTTTAGCCAGGCACCCTTTTAAAGGTCATAACATAAGCTTTCTGTTTTATGCCATATTGTGTATACCACAGGAAAAAAAGTTATAGAATAATGTTTAAAGAAAAATATTAAAAATTAAAAAAAAAAAAAAAAACGATGAGTAGCCAACTTTAAAAAATCATATTTCAGTTACTACAAATCCTACAAATTTTTATTCTAAACAGTTTTAAAGAAAATGATAACAACTTTTTTTTGCAAAGCATTACCTTTACCCAATTTCACAGAAATATGTTATGGGGCAAAATGTAAAAATCATAGAATGCATTTTTCGTTTTATTTTGCCTCAAATAAGTGACATTTTGATACGAAATTTAATTTTGAATAACTTTTCTGCTAACGACTATGTTCAAAAATGCATAGAAGTTGAGTTAAAATTAAAAAAAAAAACTGAAAAGTGGACATATTCACCCCTACCTGTAAAATGCACCCGCACTTTGCGGTTTTTTCACATTTTAGGCTAAATTGGAAATGAGAAACAGTTAATCCTCTTTAACATTGTAGTTCCTATAACCCCTCATTCTTTGACCTAGTCAATAGGGTATTTTAAAATATTAAACTTTTGAAAAAACCTTAGATTTTTTCCGACCGTTAATTTTGAGATCTCTAATCAAAATTAGAAAATATAAGTGCCTTTGCTACAAAATAATAAAATTATTTTTAATTTGTTTTTTTTTTATTCTTACCTTTAAATATTCAGATAATTTATTTTCAACGTCAATATCGGCAACTTCCTTATCTAAAAACTTTTCAACAGGAACAGGTGTAGCTTGGGAGAATGTGTGAATACTGATATCTTTTTCCGTGTCTATCAGAACTAGTACACTTAGGTCAAACCAACTAAAAGGGAAAAACAGTATAGGTGATAGGGATAAACTTAAACAGTATTCTTTCTATAGTCGACTCTACTATTTTCTTTGGGGACTGTAAATAGGAATAATAAAAATTTGTGTATTTAATAACCTGCAATTAAAATCAAATATTGTGTATACAATAAACTGTGATAAAAATTTAGCAAAAAAGATATATAGTCCGGTAAAATTAGACCCAAAAATAAGAGTAAAGGTACATAATTTTACATCAAGCTGAAAATAAAATTGTTTAAAACATAATTTAAAATAACATTTCAAAATTTCCCATCGTTCCCGTATGTGGAAAAAAAATTGACTTGAGGTCAAAGGTAAAAAATTTTCGTGATTTTCTTCAAAACGGTAAGTTTTATCGTAAAATTACTTTTGATCAAAATTGTGGATTATAAAATTGTCTATAAAAAAGGTATCAAAATTTTTCCCTATATACCACCGTTTCTGAGATATAACGATTTAAAAAGTTGTAGCGTCATTGTATGCACAATCCACACGTTTCCACGCCACCTCTGAGGCAGTGCACTTAGCGCGTTTTTTTTAACGTGGTTTCCCCAGTAGGGCTCTTTTACAGGTCTATTGTGATTCTGTTTAGTTGGAAACTATTGCATAGAAACAGATATTCGCAAGAGTTGGAATTGATAAAAGGGATGGAAATTAACAGAAAAATTTATTCTTCTGATTCATAATCTTCAATTACTTCTTCTTGTTGTTCTTTTTCTTGATATTCTTCTTTTTCTTCTTCTCGATCTTCCTGTTCTTCATCCTGGGTGTAAGTGAATTGCACCAATAGCGATGTATCGCATGTCTGTTCGTCAGCATCAAACGGGCCTTGACAATTCGTGCATGCCAGAGAACAAAACAGTCCAACTTTTTTGTAACCACATTTAGCACTGCACTTACAGTTGCAAAAAATTGTGTTTAGCAGTTTTTCCGGCGCAGGTGGGAGTAAATTCTGAATTGGTTCTAATGTATTATCGACCAACTTCCAACCCCAATCATTTGGGTCTACCTGATAACCAAGCCACACTTGAACTTGGTAATATACCCGAAAAAGACGTTGATGAGCAGCAACTGAGGTGGGAGGAAGCAAGCTCTTGTTTTTTATTTCGAGTGTTTTTAACAAAACATCATATCAATACTTATCTAAGCAGGTATTTTTTTTAGGAGCTCCATACATACAAAGAAGAAAGCAAATTCCGTTGGTAGCGTTAAATTACTTTTTTTTAATACTTGAGCACATTAAACTAAATCTTGTTTTTTAAACATTTTAAAGACTGTTGTTTTACCCCTCCTGTAAAATGCAGAGGTCCCTATCACAGCCAGTTATTACATGTAAAAATAGTACATAATTGACCCTTTGCAAAAGTCTATAAACTTTTATATTATATATGTATTTAATATTTTTATTTATATTACAGCTGTAGAGATGTATATACATGACATACAGGAACGGTGGCTTTTAGGAAAAAAATTATTGATACCTTTTTTATAGATAATTTTATGATCTACAATTTTTGTTTCAGGTAATTTTACGATAAAATCTACCCTTTGAAGAAAATTGCGAATACCCCATTTTTATGACCTTTGATCTCGAGTCAATTTTTTTCCATGTAATGGAACAATGGGGAATTTTGAAATGTTATTTTTTAATTATGTTTTAAATAATTTTACTTACTTTTAGCTTGATGCAAATTTATGTACCTTTTAATGTCTAGATTGACCAGAGTAATATATCAGTTGCATAAATATAGAAATAAGTTTATTTTTAAAAAATCTTATGATTAAGATTTTATTTACAATAATCTCGCAGCAATAAAATTCTTAGAAACATAATTAGACTTTAAGACTGTAGTTTTGTGTCCCTATCGCAATTTCATTTTTTGTATAATATTCTGAGTGTATCTTGAATTTTTATAAAATCCTAGTTAATAGAGGTCTTTCCAACCTAGCCACTCACCTTTTGAAACAAATCAAACAATTATTTATAAGTTATTAAAGGCAATAAACGAAAAATGGCAATAATTTGGAATGTGAAATGCATTACTTTGTAAGAGCTATAGGTTTTACAACAGTTGTAAAAAATTTCCGTAAGGCAATTCACCACAAATCCATGAAATGTAGCCCACCTACCTTTAGGGGCAGTTTTGGAGGGGTTCGGGGGGTTTTTGGGCTTTGTACCCATTGAGACTTTTGATCAGCATAACCAGAGCTATCACATATAAAAATTGACCAGTATTGAATTCCATTAATATTTATATTATTTTTATCTTTATTGATACTGTTTAAGTTAATATTTACAATACTTACTTCTTGTCTTGCCTTAGTAAAGCATTTTCTATGGCTACTGTAGCTGTTTTTCTAAACTTAAATGAATACTCAATTCTTTCCCTTGCACTTCTAATGGCACTTTCAAATCCAACAGCTTGAGCTTTTTGGGATGGCATTCCCAACTTTATTCCACTATAAAGTGCCCATAAAATTTATTAACTTATAATATCTAATACAAATCATTATAATAAAAGTGTATAAATATGAAGAAAAATAACAACAAAATACATTTAAAAATTAAAAAAATATCACACAGGCATTAGATTTGTAGATCTTTAATCAGAATTTAGGCTTAAAATTCTTAAAATCAATGGCAGTAGATTTATTACTTTTTTTTAAGGCAAAAATTAATATACTCACTTGACCCAAGCTTGTCCAAAAACAGAATGTGCTGCTTCCCTGACCCCACTTACAATATCTTCTTCCTCTGATGTGACAGTGATTTCCAAATCTCCACCAGAATCTAAAAATATACCACTAGTTTAGTAGCAATTCATAAGTTACTATAGTTGAAATTGATGCCTTTACAAATTTGTTAAAAAAAATACACAACAGTTTTTTAAATATTAAAATATTTAAAAATATAAATATCATCTAGTCTTACCTGTATGCAATGTTTTCTTTGTTAAACAGATAAAAATTGTAACTAACACAAAATGTTGTCAAATAAAATACTTATTTATTACCTACTTACAAATATATTCACTCATTTGAGGATCCAAAGTAGTGATAATCGAGTCCACAGAACTTTTGGCTTTTTCCACCATTTTTGTAACCACTTGACTTGAAAGAGCTCCTTTGACAAGCCCCAACAAACTGCTGGGAGCTGCTACTTCTGCTTCAGGGGGCTGCACAACTCTCGAATGTGTAGGAGCCTCTTGAGGTTTACCCTTACTTGGAGGGATAGCTGCACTAAAAATATCAAGAATAATTTGACAAAGTTTAGAAATATGTTTAACAATGTTTTAGTTACATATACAGTGTTTAAAAATCACAAAACATAACCCTCATTATTTTATATACATATAAACACATGTAGTTTACCAAAAAGGCATAAGACAGTAAATATTACATTTTTAAAAACAATATTCCATTTCAGACAATGCATTGGGGGCATTCCTAGTCTAAAATTAAAAAAAAAAATCAATTTCTAAAAATATCAGTATCATGTTCTATATACTTTCAAAAATAGTGAACAGTGTACAACAGTTTATTTAGGTCAGAGTGGCCTAAAAATTTGTGTGTGCGTGTGACACATATTATGCGAGGGGGCACAACTATGTTTTTGGGGAGATTCGACAGCTGTCTAAGAGAAAGGTATTTGCGTCTTACATTTTTTTTCCCATTAAAAAAAAACTTTAAATGCGTTTTTCTTGAAAACAAAATTTGACCTGGTTGACATAATTTTGCAAAAATCATTCAACTGATCACTTTTAAATCTGGAGGGGTTATGTGTCACACACATGGCTATAGCCCATATTAAAATCATAAATATTCAATGCAATTTAACCTTTTTTTTAATGGGATAACCTTAAAAAAAATTGACAAATTTCAAAGTCCCCCATTTTGTTACTTCTTACTTAAAACAATTGATTCTAGTACAGGCTATAGCGGCTTACTTATATTTTAGTATTCATTTTTAATTTAAGATTTATTTATTTATTTATTTAAATTCGTTTATAGATCTTTACAAAAAGATATAAAACATGTCACAAAAAAACTGAAATAAAATAACAAAATACAATCTGTTCAACAAATTTCAAAACATCACAAAAGAAAGAGTGTCATGTCACTTCATCCGAAAGGAACTCGTCTATGGTGTAATACATTTTCTCTTTAAAAAACAATTTAGTTTTTCTTCTAAAATGCCTATATTCAACTTGCTGTCGAAGAACCTTAGAAAGGTGGTTATATACTCGTATGCCCATAAGCATCGGACCTTTGTGGACCACATCATACTGTGATTGTGGAAGCACTAAACTTGATTTATTTCTGGTGTTATATGTGTGAGTGTCGGCATGTGCAAGCAGTGAATTCATGTTTCGAAACACATGGCATGCTGCTTCTATCATATAAAGGCATGCCAGTGGCATGATCTGAAGTTCTCTAAACAAACTTCGACAAGATTCCCTTTTTGATTTGTTAAGCATAACCCTAACAGCTCGTTTCTGACACAGGAAAACACGAACAGCCTGCGGCGAACATCCCCAAAGCAGTATGCCGTACGTAAGTCGAGACTGCACCTCAGCAAAATAGAGAGATTTTAATTGCTGCACACTCAAAACAGGTCTTAAGCACCTGATCTGAAAGATTGCCGTATTAATTTTTCCTAACAGTTTATCAGTGTGGATTCCCCAATTAAAGGTGTCCTGCAACCATACTCCCAAGAAGCGCGCATGATCCTGTCTCTTTATTACTGCTAGTTGCTGCATCCTTATTTCCGTAATGTTAATTTGCCTTTGCCTGTGATGAAATATCAAAAATTGCGTTTTCGATGCATTCAAGAAAAGCCCATTGGCAGTAAACCAATCCACAAGCTTTGAGAGCATTTTTTCACAGGATTTGGTGGTTTTAGCTGAATCCTCAGAGACTAGAATTGTTGCGTCATCAGCGTAAAGGGTAATTTTGTAATCTGACAATGAAGTGACAAGATCCGCTAGGTACAATGAAAACAGTATTGGGGATAATATTCCTCCCTGAGGCACTCCCATCTCCACTTTAAGTCGTTCTGATTGAAAAGTTTGAAATTTATAGTTTTCATTGTCACGAACTTCAGTGTATTGCTCTCTATCGTGCAAGTATGATCGGAACCAGTCAAGAACCCTGCCTCTTATTCCACATGCTTCGAAGCTTCCTAAGTAGTCTGTCATGAGGGACACAGTCAAAAGCGCGACTCAAGTCACAGAAAATAGCCACCGGACAGCGCCCATTAGAGAGGTCATCCAGAATACCACTATAGAGCTCCGTCAAGCGGTCTGCGTACTCTTGCCTTCACTATAGCCATGCTGTTCTTCAGGAATTAGTTTGTATTTAGTGGCAAAACAGTTCAATCTTTCCAACATACAATACTCAAAAACCTTTGAGATCACAGACGTAATGGATATTCCACGATAACTCTTTATGTTGTTCTTTGCAGCATTTTTGGGAATGGGAACCACTCTCGACAATTTAAGAGAATTAGGAAAAACACCGGTTTCAAAAGAGAGGTTTACCAGATGAACCAATGGAGTAACAAGTTTAGGAGAAACCTCCTTTATTATTTTGAATGGCATTCCATCAGGTCCTACAGAGGGTTTATTTTTTATTTGTGAGAATATCTTAAACATTTCAGCCTCTGCAAAAGGAATAATCACCATTGAATTAGGATTGCTACAAATTCCGCATAAATTAGAGTGCGGATTACTTCCTGAAATTTGTTTAGAAATAACTTTTGGTTCTTCTATAAAATATGTATTAAAAAGATCTGCTATTTCTTTTGGAGAATCTATTTTTGAGCCATTGTTGTCAAGTTCAATGTTTGTTCTACGAGTTGGTTCGTTATTTCGTAATTTATTGATTATTTCCCACAAAGTTTTATTCTTATTTGTTGATTTCTCCATTAATCTACTAAAATACTCTCTTCTTTTAGTTTCAACAAGTTGTCTATGTTGTTTTTTCTTTGTCCGGTATATTCCAGTTAACTGAGGGTGTTGTTTCTTCATAATATAAAGATCTCTTAGGGACTCACTAGACTTTTGCATTGAATGATCAAAAACCTTGACTTTATTTTTTGTTCTTTGATTTATTTTTACAAGAGGAAAGGAAGATTCAAAGTAGTCCCGTAATCCTTCATAAAACAGATTAAACTTCCTATTGAAGTCGGACTCACTATATACTTCCTGCCACACCTCCTCTTCTAGAAAAGATTGAAATCTTGATTTATTCTGTTGACAGTACAATCTCTTCCAGCAGATTGTATTTGTGTTTGCTGCCGTTAATGTTGTTGTATCGACCGACACAAGAATAACTCTGTGGTCGGACATAAAAGTATCGAAAACATTAAGCTGAGGAGAGCAAGTATCATCACTAAACACATTGTCTAATATGTTCTGACAATGAACATTCACCCTAGTTGGCACCTGCACCATTCTATGAATTCCAAACTGCGCCGCAATACTGTCAAGTTCTTCCCTTTCCTTGGATTCCACTCCCATGTTAACATTAAAGTCTCCAAAAACCCACAGGACTCTGTTTATGGCAAATACACGTTGCAGCAACTTCTCCAAACATCCAAGAAATTGTTGGTAATCTCCAGAAGGTGAACGATAGATGCAAATTAAAATATGGGTTTTATTATTTCCATCCATAAACTCGCAGGCACAAGATTCAAAGTCTTTTTCGTGGCACAGATCACCTGTCTTTGAGGCGGGCAATTATGTCAACCAAAAAAAAAGGGAAGTACTCTTGGGCCGGCCCTCAGCCTTATTGATATATAAAAATTCAAAATATATTTTTTTATTATATAATTGGATATGTTATTTTTTATGTGTGCGAAAGACTAGAGATGCACCCTTAAAAACTGTGTAAGGTTACAACATTATTATTATTATTAGTTGATTAAGCTAGGCGGCTACAGCCGTTCATACTTGTATTCTAATTAAGACTATCATATAGGTTTTTAAATGTGTTCACTGTCTCCGCATAAACACAACTGTTCAGTAAATTGTCATTTATTAATCTTTCAGTAGAGTTAAAATTATTTTTCTTTTCAAATTTCACTTAACATTTGGTTTGTAAGAAATATTAAAATAGCTGCAAAAATTTAGTTTTTGCTAAAAATTTCTTAAAGTATTTAAATTTTCCTAAATTTTAACTAGCCAGGTGTTCCTTATAGTCTCCAACGAGGATAAACTACATAGGAAAGGTTTTTTTATTAATAATACTTAATAGGAAAAAGGAAATAGAATAAATATAATTTTCTTAAATAAAAAAAAAAATAAATTGCAATTTTCTTTAATAAAGCCTACCTAAACTGGGTGGTAGGAAACTGATTAACAATCACAGGAGCTGCTGTTACAACTGTATTTGGATTAGTGGTCATATTAGCTCCTTGTAGTTGACTTGTTATTCCTTCTACATTCATAGTTACTTCTGGTTTAGCTTCAGGTGGACTACTATTAGCTGAAGAGCTCCATAAAGTAAAATCTGGTATTGACGAGGGAGGTGCCACATTTGATAGCAAATTTCCAGTGGACAAACTGACACTACTTGGTGATGGGATTGAATAAGGTGACGAAATGCTACTTAAAGTTCCTAAAATAGTTATAGCCTGGTAGCAAAGTTTAAAGCTTGGCTTATAAATTGATGTTGCCATTTGTAGTTTGCAATGGTCCCACATTGTATTGTTTATGGTTACATTACCAGTGCCAAATGCCATTCTCAAGAATAGTAAAATTGGCCAAATTGTGAACAAAAAGTTAATGTTTACATTTCAAAATGTTAATATGATGTATGGATTTTTTTAAAAAGAGAATAATTTAATAAAATCTCCTTTATAACCATATTCTGAATCTTTGTTCTAGGAAGATTTTCTTTGCTGTGTCTGTGCCGCATGTGTCTTTTGTTGTATTTCCAATACTTATTTAATTTTAGTTTGAGGTACTGGTGGATAGAAAGTAGTAATATAGAAAAGTGGGCTCCACAGTGGTGCAAAGAGTAAACTATAAGTGCTCTATTTCAACAGCAAATGGCAACATCAATAAACTGAGGGTTAACACTTGCATAGAAATATCAAAATTTATATAAATTTCATTAAGAAGGAAAAAAAATTTAATGTATTAATTAAAAATTATACATTGCTTTATACCCATAATGTTACTGAATATACATTTTTTCTGATAATTATTATCTGCTTTAAAGGACCAATCCTGAAATTTGTAATAGAAGGTTTTGAATCAAATGAAACCTACATCTGACCGACCTTATGGACATAAACGTAGTCATATACCTATAGCTATGGAACAAGAATGTTTTTAAATGTATTTATTTGTTAAAAAATATAATTTTATCAAACTATGTCATCACAATATGGACTGTTTATTTTTGGATTTTTTATGAACTGTAGCTAAAAAAGTATGTAAATATCATTTTATCAAATATTAGAAATCGAATTTGCGATATTTATTAAATTCTTTCACATTATTCAGTGATTTAAAATCTTGCACCCTCCCTTAATTAACAATTCTTACCACTACTTGCTTGTTCAATAGATTTTTTATCTATAATTTCAAAAGAAGTTCCGTTCGAGTCATCTTTATCCATTTTTAGCTTTTAGCAACTTTTATTTTTTATTCTACAGAGAATTCAAAAATTTCATCGAAGACGCAACAATATAATGCAACCAAAATATGCCAACATAAACAAAACCCATTTGACAGTGCAATGACACATAAACGTCACGTCACATATGGAAACGGAAAAGCTGTATTTTAGCCATCTTGCCGGTTATCAATGCTGTATTAACCGGTTATCAAGTCTAGTAAGCTCAAGCTCGTCTTTTTACGTCATTATTTTGTTAGCTTAAAATTGCCAAGCGGCAGAGGTGACTCTAGTATATGTTTGAATACTCTAAAGGGTGGAAATTTGTAATGTACCCTAAAGAAGAATTGTAATAGTAGACCGCTATTTACATAATATAACGTGGATATCTGTCAACTAAAATAACCCATTCTTTTACCAGTTGGCCAATTAAAAATTAAAACGTCACACGATTTTATACAAACCGCGGTCCGTTTCCGGTTCCCTTTATGCAGGTTCACATCCAAAGTTTTATCCCCTTTGAGTATATAGCTAATGAAGGCAGCATGCCACTTGGCCGGGCGAAAAAGAAAAAACAGTGGTATAAGCTTTCTCTCTCGCTTCGCGTGCTGATATCGGTTGTTCGGTGGTGCGGCCAGGCTGCCTCCAGTAGATTTTTTTCCGAAGGTTACCCTAAAATTGCCTAATATTTTAGTTACATTTTGTTTCTTTGTTTTTGCCAACGTCCCAAAGAAAATATTGCCTTGTCGCATTGTCAAGCCGCCATTTTTAGAAGCGCGCGTGAAAAGGCCGGTAATTTTATTATTTTAGAAAAAAAATCTATAAATAAAAAAATCTTAATTGATTTCACGTAAGTACACGATGAATAGTTTTGAGTAAAGTATTGATTGAGTTTCAGTTTCTGGGGTAAATAGTGGAAAAATGTGTGCAAAGTATGTATTTTCTCCAGTCTGTTTAGATGCTCCATTTTTTTCCACGTTTTAAAACCTTTTAAGTAATCATTTTTAAATTTTTAGTTGATCTTTAGATAATTTGATAAGTACTTTACTTACGTACAGTATTTTAGACGATGTGGTAATCATAATTTACTTAAAACAAGGACATAGCTAAATAGCAATCTGTTGGTTAACTGTTCCCTATAAACTGTTAAAATTTTTAATTCCAGGCATTTTGTTTTCAAAAGTCCAAGGCTGTAAGGCACTTATCATTATTTATGTATGTATTTAATACATCAATCATAAGAAAAATACTTAATTTTTTTTTTAAATTTCAATTTTTTTTAATGTTTTAAACTTTTACTTCCTGACCTAATATAGTAAACCTGCTGGTGCTGGTAATCTAGTGTCTTAATGATGTCTTATTTGATTTGTAACTGGTAGTGTGTATATTTACATCCTACATTACATATTAATAATATCAACTAAATTTTTAATGTCCACTCACTTCAAACCTACCTACCTACCATATTTTTAATGTTCAAAAGTGTAACAAAATGCTGGGAAAAATAAACATTTATTCAGCTTATAGTTCCTAAATCACATTGAAGAACTAGGTTATAAATCCTTTAATTACAGAAAATGGCCGATAATGATGATTTAGACAGTGGTAATCCCTTGCTTGGTGGAATGGGAGAGGACCAACTGGATACCTTTGATGAAACAAATGGTGTACATGATGAAAATTTGTTAAATGATACCGATGGTGATGGGGCTGCAGGTGATGATCCAGAACTGGAAGCTATAAAAGCCAGAGTTAGAGAAATGGAGGAAGAAGCTGAGAAACTTAAGCAGTTACAAAGTGAAGTTGATAAACAGATGAATATGGGTAGTCCACCGGGTCTAAGTAAGTTAAATTTACTTAAAGTTTAGTTCAGTTTAGGTACAGATAGGTTTATGGTAACAATTTGCATTTTGTTATAATATTTAAACACACCTAGTTAGCAGACTGGACTTAATATATTATGACAAAGATGAATTTGAAAACATCTCTGGTATCTTAAACCCTATAAATGTTTTTTTTTAGCAAGTCCTCTGAATATGTCAATTGAAGAGAAGATGGAAGTGGATAACCGAAGTATATATGTTGGCAACGTAGATTATGGTGCTACAGCAGAAGAATTGGAACAGCATTTCCATGGATGCGGATCTATAAATCGTGTAACAATCTTATGTAACAAGTATGATGGACATCCAAAGGGTTTTGCCTATATTGAATTTGGGGATCGGGATTCTGTGCAGACAGCCATGGCAATGGATGAGTCGCTGTTTAGAGGAAGGCAGATTAAGGTTAATATAATAGAAATAATTTATTAAAATATGCATGCTTTATCCTTTAAACCTTATGATTATAAAGAATCATATTGGCTTTACATGACTTGGTGGCAGGTATAATGTATGTTTTTTTCACTTCACAGTTATTTTAATTATTTTACACTTTAACTATATCCAATTAAAATATGCTTTATTTCTTAAAGAATATCTTTTCCTGTAGGTTTCATTAGTAAATACAAATTGATCGGTCTTCTTTTAATTATTTTTAATTAAAGAAAAAAACTTGATCATCTATTTGACAGATTCCAAAAGTAATTAGTCCATGTTCTAAAATATTTAATACAGAACTGTCTCCAAGCACTTGCAGAAAAAGGCAAAGAAAATGAACTAATTTTATCCTAAATACAATAGTTAATGAGGAGGCAAATAATTTATCAAGAAAAGGCCCAAAGCCCTAAGATTTAATGGTGCAAAACTTCTGTTCATAAAAAATTGGTGCAAGAATTAACTTTTTTAGATTTATTTTCATCATTTAATTATCAATGTCAAATATCAAAAGAAATGAAAAGCTACAAAAATAGGCCGATCAATATACTTATTAAAATTTTTTAGCCTTATTATAAAAAAAAAAAAAATATGTTTAAGAGTGACTTACTCTAGACGCCTAAGGGATCAGAACTAGCTAAAACATTGTTATAAGTTAATATTAGCCGAATGTTCATATTGTTTCTTGGACAATTTTATTTTTCAAATTAATTTCTTTTTTAATTTTTAAATCTATAGTACTTTAGCTATATAAGTTTTAATAGGTTCAACCTAAAGTTAATTTTTTGTCTAACACTTTGTACTTATGGTGTATTTAAATTGTCAGTTTTCTTTAAAATTATTCATAGAAAATAAACTCGACATCAGTTGGGTTACAATTATAAGTACTGACACAAATTACCAACATTTAGGAATAAAAGTATGATCTATCATGTTTGTCTTAACATGTTTCAATAAGACTTTGAATATTAAAACATTTTTCTTAGCAATTAACTTATTTCTCTTTATATAATTGCATCTCCTTTGGCATTATTCTAGATATCTGCTATGATCGAAACAACCTAATAATTTATTTTAAAATCTAATAAATATATATATTTTTAGGTTATGCCCAAAAGAACAAATAGACCTGGCATATCATCAACCAACAGACCACCTAGGGGAAGAGGATCTACGGGTTTCAGGGGTAGCAGAGGTATTAGTCGAGGAGGAGGATTCTATGCAGGCTACAGACCCGTGCGTCGACCCAGGTCAGTAAATCTAGCTTTTAAAAAATAGAAACAACAGAAGTTAAAGTACAGGGCTATCACAAGTAAGTTTTTATCATTATTGAGTTTTATGCCACTCCTGAAAATTAAAAAAAATAATAATTATTGCACTTAAGCTTCCATTCTACAGTATCTGAAAATTTAGTGATAGCTCACTCTATATACTCAATGCATATTATGTAAAGGATATAAAGCTTAGTGAAGTGACCTGATCAAGTTTTTTAAGATTACTGGTGGCTATTACTTTTGTAATTTGAACCTGTTTCATCCAAGCATTGCTAGGGATTTTGGGGAGCAAAAAAAAACTACAGAAACACAACTTTATAACAAAACGGGTGGTTTATTCATGGATTAATTTGCAGGAAATCACCGTTGCAGCTCTGAATATCAATAATTTTAAAAATAGAATAGATCATTATTTAAGAGGATAGGGTATACAATGTTACTGTGATAGGATACCTACGGTCACTTAAGCTTGGGCCTTTGTGGACTCTCCCAAGATACAAGAAAAAGGAAGACCTGTGATTAAATAAAATAACTGTGATGCAAAGTATTGATTAAACAACCAACTGTGATAATAATACTCTTATATAATAACTTCTCAGTGATTTTAATTTATGTTTACATTGTGCCTCAAGAAAATATTTTTTTTATTGTACCTATTTTATAATAAGAAATTAATAATATTAAATGATTCTGAGCACAAGTTAAAGAGCTTTTAGTTTAGTCAGCGTTTTAGATGAATAATTAATTATACCTTTTGATTGTTATTGCTTAATATTGTTTTCAATAATTCTTTAAAAATTTTAGAATTAAAAATGACTTTCTTACGTTAGTTTTTACAAATATTTCATTTCTGTGCAAAAGGTTTACTCACTGATTAAACTGTAAAAAAAACGAATATACTTACTTACATACATGTATGAACCTCCTACATATTGTATATATTCAGTAGAATTCAATATACTGTCTTTTTCTTTACAATTTTGTTCTTAATATTAATCTTTTACCCTAACAAATAACTGGATTAGTACCTGTTAAAAAAAAAGTAAAAGGATTGTAAAACAAACCTAAAAAATGTTTAATGCTCATAAAAAAATAGCTTATAAAAATAATTTTTAATTTATTATGCTGTCCTTTATCATGTATTTTTCTGTTAATTAAAATACTTATTTTTAATAATGACTTCCCTAAAAAATTTAAAAGATCTTAGTTACATAAATAGTATAATAAAAAATGGTAGTGTCAATTAAAGTCTGCCCAAAAACAACCAAGACTGGGCTTGCAAGTGACCATACAATAAACCATATTTTGCAGGGTTGAAACAAACACGGTAGATACAATGAATATACAATAAAAATTAATTTAACCCTAAACTTTTTTAGACGTCTCTCTTTCAGGTTTTTTGAAGTGCAGTGTATATAAAAAATTATTTTTGTAATGCTTTTCTCTGTATTAATTTAGTCTAGTGTTTTATTAGATATTGCATTGTTTCCGTTTTTAAATCTTTTATTTGAATATATATCCTTTTCTGTTAAATTGTTTTTTTTTTTAGTTTTCCTTATGTTGTTTCTATTTTTGGGCTAACTTATATAATTTTAAAAGGACTGATCTCTACATTTTTAGGTCCTACAGACGAGGCGGATATTTCGCACCGTATTGATGGGTAAAGTAAGGAACCAATTCACTTTTTTTAGTGTTACATGTTTACTTTTTGACATACACAATTTCGTTAAAAAAAAGAAGGGAAAAAAACTGGCAAAAAAGAAAAAACCAAATGCAGGACAGATAAGATACATTTAGTTTTATAATCAACTGAAACATTTTTTTGACATTTATTAAGATTTAGATATAAACTAGAGTATGAATTGATGTTTGTGAGTGAGCGTTTCCATAGGAATTCATTTAAAAAATGTTACGACATCCGTTTAAGTGTTTTCACGATTTAGAATAGATTTTTTTTTAAGTGGTGTAATTTTTACATCATTATTTAATATTTAAAATAAAACGATTTGTAATGTTACAGATCATCAAGCTTGTGAAAGGTTCCATGTCATATTTTTTTCGTAATAATTATGATAGAAAATATTATTTAACTAAAAAAATGTATAAAATATGGTGTACAATTTAATAAAGATCAATAAAGTGATTTAATTATGTGTATTATTTTTGGAGGCAAAACTTTTTTTTTGTACACACTGTGGACCGATGAAACTGGGAGCCTTGAACTTCAAAATTTAAAGTTACTTTTATATACAGGGTGTAAAAAGTATGATGCTCATCATTTTAATGGGCGATAGTGGGGCTCAAAATAAGTCGAAAAGTTTATATGACATATGTGTCAAAACTTGACAGATTTTTGTCTAAACGATGTTAAAGTCATGCAGTTTGAAAGCAGTTATTTCTGTAAACCGTAACAACTGGAAACTTTTGTCTTAATCGCTTATCAGTAGATTCATTTGATAATAAAATAAAATAAATTTTAAATGTTTTAGTCTACAAATAAAATAATAATAATAATTTTCTAACAATTGTTCTCCCAGTTAAAAATTAAAAAAAAACAATTGGCAACAGAGAGCTACCTTTCTGCGTAAAGTCAGTCGTACAAAGAAGCTTACCGATCCGGCCACGATATTTTTGTTTGTTTTTGAATCGGGAAAAAATATGCCGATATGTTTTAAATTCAAGACAAACGTATTGCAAGTGTACCAAAGACTGATGAAAACGGAATGTGTGCGACCGAGAAATCTTATTCTTTAATCAAAACAAAAAAGTGCTGTTTTAAAGCATAATATTTTGTGTTCTTAAAATGGATATTAAGCCTATTCTTATGGTAAGTACAATTATTTTTTAATTACAAATAAAAACAAAACAATAATTGATTGTTTTTTACTTAAATTTAATATTAAAATAAATTGCAGGAAGTAATTTTTTTATTATTTTACAATGCAAAGAAACGTAAATATAACATCTTACCTAAAAAAAAATCTGTAAACAGTATAAATACAATTGAACTCACAACAACGTTCGAAGTTGAGACACTTACTCTGCTTCGACGAAACAGGCGCTTAAAAAAAGTGTTGCCAACTTTTTTAAACTTTGAAAACAGGCGCATATTTTTAAACTTTGAAAACAATTAACTTTTGACTCATATGTTCTTGGCTTTTTCGACTTATTTTGAGCTCCCCTATCACCCATTAAAATCATGAGCATCATACTTTTTACACCCTGTATAATAATCTGTAAGAAAATAGCCCCGTTTTTACAATAAAAATAGCTGAAAATAGTGTTTCTCTCTTTACCTCGACAGGGATTAGCAATTGGAGAAACAAAATATTAAAATTTTTTCTATTTTTATTCATCTACTACTGGTTTTATTAACTTCTGGTTTTAAGTAGACGATAAAATTGTTGCAGTTTGGTGATCAGTTAATAAATATCACACTAACTTAATTGTTTTAGGCATCTGTGTTCATTATCTACATGTTCTAATTGGCTGTGAAACGGAACATTTTGATAAAAAATTCCTTGGGTACTTACCAAATTGCAACTATTAACTGTTATTTGTTATGAACATTTATTGTTTTGTAAATTACTGTAATTTCCTACAGCAGTACTATTTTTAAATCAAATTTTTAATTCAAAATTTAACATAAAATCAATTACCAAAGTTAACAAAGTATTATTTAATTAATTGGGGAGATTGGAATATTTTTCTGATAGATCTTAATAAATTAGCAGTTAAACTTACTCAACATTTCTAATTTATATAATTTTTAAAATAATTACATGATATTCTTTCGGGCTTTTTGGTTTAGTATTGTATATTAACTCTTCATAATACATAAAATACTGTATTTTTTTCAAAAAATAAAACATATTCTTAGGAAAAAACGAGATTAAGCCTAACCAGAGCTGTCGCAATTACTTTTAGAAAGTAATTCAATTACAATTACCAATTACTTTTCTAAGTAGTAGTAAATTACGGTTACCAATTACTGACATGTTTGTTAAATGTAATTTAATTATCAATTAAAACTAAAAGTAATTTAATATTTTAGCAATTGCTCTATTTAAATTACCACATATATTAAACACGATACACTAAACAAACTGCTTTCTCGGCAAGTTCAACATTAAATGACTCTATAATAAAAATTGCCTTTCATCCTACCTCAAACATTAATAGATTTTAAAAAAAAAACGTATAAAAATGGTGGCGGTAATCAATCGAAAATACGAAATTGACACGAAGGCGGCGTTCGCGGGATTCAAAAAGGCCCGCCGTGTTTCAAGATGCTCTTTCTGGCTGGCCAAAATTCCGGTAGTTTTTCCATAAAGCAAGGTAATTAAATTTTTCGTAGTAATTCAATTATTTATTAGGTAATTGATTTAATTTCTAAGTAATTCAATTACTTTCTAAGTAACTGAAATACTTGAGATTCGTGAAAATCAATTACCAATTACGATTACATTATCCTATTGATAATATTCCAAATACAATTACCTTTTCCGGAAAGTAATTGAATTTAAGTAATCCAATTACTGAGTATTCAATTATTTTAATACAATTACTGACAGCTCTGAGCGTAGCCTGGAAATGTCATGGAATTTGTAACTTAAGTCAAAAGAACTGGCATAGTCATGGAATTTTTGGATTTTTCACATAAACCCGGAAACGTGTTGTGGCAACCTAAATACATATTTGTGTTTTATTACCGTACCATTTATTTAAAATAATTTATGAATTTATTGTCAAAGTTGTCTGCCCATGCAGGTTATCCCAATTGTCGGTTTCTGTTCGCGTCTGCCTGTCTTTGGTCAGCTTGCATCTACTTGTAATCATATATTCATCCTTCACTACCTAATAACTTAAGTTGTTGGTTGGTAGAAAAAGGCAAAATATTTTGATTGCTGTAGTTATTATTTAGTGCAGCTGAGCATTAGTTAACTTTGTTGGTGGCCAGCTTGTTCGTTTTTTTGTTTTAAATTAAGTTATTTTTTTGCAAAATCATAGTGTTGACTATTTTTACAGAGATAGGTGAAGATTTTTTTTTTGTTTATATATTACTCCAATTATTGGTCTTTTGATTTAAATCGCAACAAAAAATGGGTCCACATATTGAAGGAAGTAACAGGAGTTCCGTTTTTAGCATATTGGAATATCAGCAAAAAAAATTGTTAAGCATTATCTGCAGTCACAGTCATCAAAAAAGTGCTGGGTTGTTTAAAAAAGACTAGGAAAAACCAAGGAAGTTTGATTTAAAATTAAAACTGAGGTGAACGGGTAAAGGATAGATTTTCTGAAAGAGATTAATATAAGTTTTTACAATCCAAGATAAGTGGTGAGGGTTTTTTAATGTAATGAAAAAATAGTAATTAAAGATTTGAGAGATGGTAAATAGCTTAAAATTATACATATAACCTCGATTTGTTGAAAATTTAGACCTAAAAACTCTGAAACCCAATGAGTTTTGAATGGCCGCGGTATTCTAACCGTGCAAGGTAGCATAATCATTAATTTTTTGTTAATAAAAAATGGTGTGAAAGGAACCCCACATCGTCTTATAGTCACCAAAACTGAAACAGTGGTGTCCTTCCTTGGATGTGTTGACGACATCCCAACATCTGTCAAAGTTCTGGGAGTTCAAGTGGATCCAAAAGAAACATGGTGTGAACACGGGGAACTGCTTGCCAAATCTTTGGCTAGTGTGTTATATGCACTGCGCCAAAGAGCACTAAACCATGACAGCTTATTTCGCCATGTTCCATTCCAAAATGACCTATGCGGGTCTTGCATGAGGTCACGTTACTATAAGACACAGAATTTTTGGACTTCAAAGGAGGGCTGTGCATATTATTGCTGGGCTCAGATTACTGCGATGACACCAGGGAGGCTATACAGTATCCTATGTATCCGAAGACTTATAGACCAATATAAAACATACGCCGACATGTGTAGCTATAGAACACAGAGCAAAAATAACATATATCCTACCAACACTAGGTTAACAAGGGCACAAACTGATGTAAATTATTTTGGTATAAAACACTTTAACACACTGGACGAATTATGAGTGCTTAATGTTTCTTTTTAAAAACAAAGATGCTTTTAACCAAGCAGCTAACCATAAATATGATACAAGAACGTCAGACCTTAGGTATCCAACACACAGACTGACACTGAAAAATGAATCAATTAAGAAATTTAAAACTAAGCTAAAAAAAATGTTAATAGATTTAGAACCTTATAGCTTAAGAGAGTACTGTCCAAATTTGTAAGTTTTTAGGGCTCTGTGAACCCATTGTTTGACGTCATTTCATTTTGTGTTATATGTTATATGTATCATAATTTGAAATAAAGATTATTATTATTAAATCAGTAAGAATGTTGCCACTACCTAAAGTCAAATCCAAGCACAAAGATTATTTCTGGAAATAGCTCTTTTTTGCTTAGATGAGATGGAAATAATTGTTTCTTACTGTTCAGCTGCATTGTAGCCTGTGATACTTTGTTTCTTGATGCCTTAATTTGTTTGTTTTTCAGTTGTTTACGCTTGTTTCTTACTTCTGACAAATCTATGTACTATGTATTTTATTTTTTGGCTTGAATTTTTTAGGTTTTATTACTAATAAATCATCCAAAGGAACTAACAAAAATAAATACCCAGTATTTAAACAACAATATAATATTTTTAATTTTAAAATATTGCAGAAGAGAAAATAATAAAATATAATAGAAAGGTACAATAATAAGTTTTTTAAATATAACACTACAATCTAATATAAAGCTTGATAACGATATGAAAAAGAAAAATAAGCCATACAGCTGCTTAAATTTTACTCTTTTTTTGTTTAAATAAATTGTGCGTTGACAAAACCTCTAATACACGTGTTTACATATGCGAAATCACCATAAAAATGATTAAATCCAATAAACAGCAACCAAGTTGTAGTTTATCTTATAAAGATTGGAAATATAAATTGGTCTAAGAGCGCTGGTCGCCCGAGTGGGAAGCGCACATTCACTGCACAACAAACGGCAAAGTAAGGATCTGAGATTCTTATTTAATAAACACTTGTTATTGAGTTTCTGTCAGCGTATAATTTTCACTGCTGCTTATGTACTACTGTCAAAATTAAGATGATGAAGACTTTCAAAGGTCCATCCACTTTGCCTTTAACTAATCAATATATTCGGTATTGTTAGAAGGGGGTTTTTGGTCCTATGTTACGCATGTGCATAACAGCTTAAAAAACATAGTGGATAAGGAAATGACGATTCTGAAGGTCTATTTGTTATCCAGAAATAGTGTAGACCAGTTTACACTCTTTTTTTTAATAAACCGTTTGTTATCGTCAGTGTTATTTAGAACTAGGTGTTTGGTATGCATTCTGGTGTAAACTAGTTTTCTACTTAATTACTCTCTGGAAGTAATAAAATAAGATACATTTTTACTACAAGAATTGAATTTGTTTGTTTATAAACATAACCATAAAGTCATTTTTAATTTCTGAAATAAGTCTAAAACACCTTTGGTATAAAAATCAAATACCGAACTTATTTACACTTGGTTCCACTTTTTAGTCCTACACTTTCCTACGCTGTACTTGATAACAAACAGACCTTGAGTATGGACAAGTTCTTTATTCCATCTATAAAAGTACGCTGAATTTATGCGGTGAACGTCAAATGACGTCATGAGAAGTTCTGATGGAACGAATTAAAGGGCAAGTTCTTTATTCCATCAATAAAAAGTACGCTGAATTTATGCGCTGAACATCAAATGACGTCATGAGAAGTTCTGATGGAACAAATTAAAACGAAATGTTTAAAAAAAATCGGTTTGTTCTGCAATTTTATTGTCAATACTCAGCTGATTGTTGTGTGTCTCTTCCTTATTTATTTATATTTTTTTGTTCAGTTATTTTATAAAAACGCTTTAATGGAATCCATCAGACTCTCCGTCCATCGATGCAATTAAAAACTTGCCAAAACGAAATGTTTAAAAACGCTTTGCTATTTGTTCTGCAACTGTCAATGCTTAGCTGATTGTTGTGTTTCTCTTCCGTATTCATTTATATTTTTTTGCTCAAGTATTTTATAAAAACGCTTTGATGGAATCCATTGGACTCTCTAGTAGTGGTTAAACTTATGCGCTTGAATTGCGTTGTGTTCTCATCATTCAAACATATTGCTACTTACTATAGGTCAAGTATTGACCTTTCTATAAAATAGTCATGGCGAGAAGGTTTATTTGGAAGAATATTAGAATTGTTAATTCTTGCGACGTTTATGAAAAATCTGCGTCGTCACATCTCATATGACCTGAAATGGCATAAACATATTTCTGGGGTAAGGCTAGTTTAATGATGTAGTTTAAAACGTTTGTTTAGCGCTTAATGCGCTGGATCCATCGATGCAATTAAAAATTTGCCTTACTAGAGGCAGTCTTGACGCTTGGCCGTGAAAACAAGTATGCGAGAAAGGAGGAAGAATAGCTGTATAAACTTTCTCTCTCGCTCCAGCGTACTGATTGGTCGGTGGGAGGGGTATAAACCCAGAACTGCCCGGCGACCCATCAGCACCTAACGAAAGGCATACACCATTCTCTTTCTGACCAGCGTCAAGGCTAGTAGATGTATGCTAGAAAGTTATAAGTTTTAGTTCATAGATGTAGCTGGATTAGCAATAACAAAAATAAAAAGACGAAAAGTATTAACACTTGACTAGTATATAACAGCGGTTTAACCGAAAATCTCGCTTGCTCCTGACTCACAGTCAAAATTTTAAATAAAATTGCATATTTTGACAGTACTACAATTTACAATTCCCTTATACCTAGGTGAATAGTAAATGGAAAATTCTAATATTTACTTACAATATTCGTATTACCATGCATGGGAGATACCCCTTTGGCAAAATAGTAAAAGCTCTAAGCTTTTTACATAATAATTTTTCCTAAGCTACGTTATATAAAGAATATTCTATTTTTATCTTTAGACAAACATTTAGAGCTTTTTTACAGCAATACTAAGGGTTATTCATTTAAATTTTCTAAATTATTTTGTGGTCATTTATGGCGTTTAAGAACAGTATATTGGTTTCTAATAACATGAAATAAATTCAACTGCATTTAAGGGCAAACGATAAAAAATTGAAAAGTGCAAGATAATTAGTTATTTGTATATAGAAGTATTAAAATAAGACAAAAATCAAAAATACTAAATATTTTCCTAAAAAATTTACGTATTTTCTTTTATATTAAATCACGAAGGATCATGTAAAATATTTTTAAATCATTTTTTCTACCATAATTATTGGTATAACTGACCAGAACTAAACATTTTTTATTGATTTAAAGCTTCAAGCTAACCAGTATTACTTAACTACTCTGTTTTTGAATCTTAAACACAATCTATGTAAACAACTCGGCCAACATCAAACTCTTGAAAATATTCCTGTTTTTATATGCATTATTGATTAAATATTACATAATTGTTGATTAATTCGCTTTGGACCAAAAATAAGTAGACCAAACGAACAACTCTTCAGAACAGATAATAATAATTATAATATGTTTTATAAACATGATTCAAGATTTAATTAAATATAATATACATAAAATGTTCTAAAATGGTACTAACTTTTTTTACTACAGATGAGCCTTGTGTCTTTATATTTTTTTAAATGCCTACAATATAAATATCACAAACATGAGAGCTACTTTAGCGTTCGAAGCGGAATTTAGCAGGCATTTGAACTACTTAAATTTACCGTTTATTAACAAGTGCATAACGCAAATAGTTAAATATTGTCAGGAGAAAAACGAATATAAATAATTTTTAAGATCAATATAAAATAAAAAGGTGGGCACTATACCATTCGTAGTTAAAGTAACGGTAAAGTAGAAGCTACTCTTATTTTAGATTTAGGTTTAAAAGATTATTGTTTTAACCCTCAGCAGTCAAGTGTATCTTAAATATACTGAACGAAACCTTTAAATTTATTTAAAAATAATACATGTAATTGTATTTTAAAGTTTTCAATTTACTGGGCGTTTTATAACCAATAGGTCATAGAGAAAGTGAAGATATCAAAATAGAATAGAAAATAAAATGTTATTCATTCATTCATGCATTTAAATTCATATAGACCACTTAAAGAAACTAACGTAAAATTATGCTTTTTTTGGATCAATTATGCAAAAATTCAAAAGTGCCTTTAGAATATGTTCCACATGGTTTTTGCCTTATCAAAAATATCTTCGTTATCCAGAAATTAAAAAGACTTTTCAGGTTTTTCTATACAATATTTAAAAATAAAATTAAACCAGTTTATTAGGATTATGGCAATAAAAAAATGATAAAAGTTCAAAAACCTATTTTAGGATCAATCTGAACAAAATTAAAACATTAAAAAAGTTACACCATTGCTTTCCAGAAAAAAAAACATGTTAATGTTTTTCATTTTGTGAGCATTTTTATCCTGAAAAAGGCTTTACAATTCTTTTCTTATCGCAATAATTCTAATTAACTAGTTTAATTTTATTTTTTAATGTTGTAATAGAAAAACATAAAAATACATTTTAATTTCCGGAGAGCGAAAACATTTTTGATAAGATGAAAATGATGTGGAACATTAATCTAAAAGCACTTTTGCCTAATTGATCCTTCAAAAGCATAATTTTACATTTTTTCTTTAAGTAATCTGAATAAATTTAAATGCCTTATGAATATAATAATACAACAGGAAAATTATTTGATCTAATCGCTATATGGGGAAAGTTGGAAAAGTAAGCTTTATTTCCAATTTTTGAATAAGAGGTTTATTTAAACTTTAATCAATGTTTTGTGAGTTTAAGGACATGCAGAGATTTTTATCAGGAATTTATTTTTTTTAGAAATAAAAAAGTTTTCCATTTTGATAACCAATTATGCTGGTCGTTGTATATAGTATAAACCATACAAAAAGAAAATTAGCTTTTTCTCTGCTACCCTATATATCAGAAAAAAAGCAAAAATAATTCAGTATACTATATCAGCAGCAAGGTTGTTTTGCTAAATCAAGAAAATTTTTAATTTTTTTCACTGGATCACTGAGGGAAATTTTTTTGCACATACAACAAATCTTGGTGATCTGCAATAATCGACATACAAACTTTGATGTCCGAAACGAACTTTATACAACATTTTTTGATAGAAGAGTTCCAATCAGATATTTTAGAAACTATTAACAGTATAAATTATGTATCTAGTTATCAAACTTAGCATATTGTTTACACATAAAAAGATACTGGGTTTCCACTTAATGATAAAAATGTACAGCTTCTGTTAAAGAGATCACATCAAATGAAAAAGTTTTTGTTAATTAGTTAGTTTCTAAAAAGCTTAACCTCATCAGTTTTTGTGTGACTAAAGATGATAAATAACATAATTAAACTGATAATGTGGCTGGCATAACCAATTGAGTGTTGCAGTAAATGGGCTTGTATCTCAAAATTTCAAAAATGTTTATAGGCAAATATTCCTTAGGCAATTTTACTCTTGTTATAAAACTTGAGTCAGACTGATTTTTTTTTCGTTTTTGATATTTTTCTTTAAATTACCTCACTAATGAAAAATAAAACCTAACTCAATCTAAATAAAATTTATTGTGTATTTAAAATTATCACCATTTAAATTGAATTTAACAAACATCTAATCCCATTTTTAAGTAGTATTTAAAAGAAAAAGGTTAAAAACCAATAAAATTGTTTTTTTTTATTTTTTCTTTTAAATAATGGTAAAAAATTATTTTGTTCACTATTAATCAGGACATGGCAAATTTTATGATTTTAACGCTTTCCTCTTTAACATTAATCCAAAGTGTTTATTAGAATTGTTAAAAAAAATATTTACATAAAAATTTTATTTTCAAGTAAAATGTATCTGAGAAAAAAAACGAATCAAAATAATTTTATTTGGGTTGGGGGATGAGTATTGGTAGACTTGTGTTGCAACACCAAACATGATTGTGTTTTTGGGACATTGAACTGAACTATACTTTTAGTGCCCCTGCACTACCCTGCGCCTACTGTCCAAACCCAGAAAAAAAAACCAGATTAAAGAGTGCTAATCCCAACAAAATTTGCATTGGGTTAATTGTAGAAGAGAGAAGATCATTAATATGAAGTTAAAATAGGACTGTTGTGAATACTATGCCATGGGTTACCCCAGAATTAATGAAAGCTAGAAGAGTAGGTGGTCACTCTAAAAGAGTGACATTCTATAATAACTACCAACCAACCACCATGGTACATATTAAAGGAAAATTCTAAACATTCCAGAAATTATGTAGTTACATATAAAATTACCCAAACACATTCTTTTTAAAATTTTGAGAAATAAGCCAACTTTTCATGTTGTTGTTTTTTTTTAATTTAATTTTTCTTTTAATTATCCTTTTCTTTTTTCAAGTCAAACTAAAGCTAATACCAACGTAAAAAAAATAATTATACCAATTAATTTAAAATTAAAAAACAAATTACTATTTGATGCGGCCTTTTTGACTGACACTATATGTACCGATGTTTTGAACAAAACTTAGGGCATACTGTGGAAGCATTAGAAATTACTGCTGTTAGTACACTTTTTACAGTTCGGGAAATCGCCAATAGGAATGTAGGTGCTGCTATTCTTTGCAGATATCCTCTAGTCAGGCAATCGCTTTGGCTTCGGGTAGGAACATCTCCCAATATTTAACAAGCTAAAAATAAAAGGTGGATTGTCTATAAAAAATTTAGAGAACATAAAGAGTTTAGAATAAAAAGATGACCAAAAGTTTTTTTACACTTTTATTTAAAAAGTCTGTTTACCAGGAACGATACCAAAAAGTATCGAAACGTAAGAGGTGACGTTTATAATAAAAAAAATCAATTTGAAGTTATTCTTACCTGTGTTTGATGTTCCAAATGATTTTCCAAATATTTTATAAACATTACTTTAAAATCATGAATTCTACATTTTTCAAATCGCTCCATTTCTTTCTTAATCATATGAGATATTTTATCAAAGCTTTCCTGACCTCTCTCTACTTTTGATTCCCACTAAAAATGGTACTTATTAAATAACGTATACTGTATCAATAGATATATTTTTATAAATTCACCTTTGACCAAGTATAAAGTGTATTTTACCTTTAGTGGTCTGTTAAATATATCTGGATATTTTTTTTAAACTAACTAATCTAGTTTTTTTATTTCATGCAATTGTTCTGGACTTAATATATGTATCACAACCATTAGCAAACATTAATTTTTTCTGAAGTAAAAAGAGATAAAATAAGAAATTACCACAACCTTTACAGATTAGAAAGATACTCTATATATTTTTAGGTATTTGACGTAAGCCTGTTTTTTTTTAAACTTCGAACCCTTAAAACTGGTGCCTTTACATTGGTCTGGGTGTGATGTCCAAGAAAATTTCATATTGCTTGCTTGTTAAGAGCATTACACTGACACCAAATGTGTAGTACAGTATTTTTTGTGTCAGAAAGTTCATTAAAACAGAAATTTTGATTCCTGGTTTAATACCATAAACCCTATTACTGATCGGTCTTCACGCCCTGAATATACATGGTATTATGAAAATAGTTTAATATATTAAAATGAGTAACTTCTCAGGCAGTGTAGAGTCACAATGAATAAACAGTTTTTTTAGGATTTTATTTTGCTAAAATTATAATTTTTCGATCCTTTAATGCCGCCCCATTTTATAGCGTACTTGAATGACAGTGAAAGTAATATCGAGAACTCGATGTTGCAAACAATGTCATATTATTATATACAATATTTGTTTTTTTTTAAACATTTACAATAAATGTTTAATAATAAATATAGACTTGGATTTACTATGATAAATATTCTCATTCCTAAAATAAATATTTAAAACATTTGCCATGCTCTATAAAGATAAACATAGAAATTAAAAATCTAACAAAATTATATTATTCTCGGAAAAAAAATATTTTGCGAAAACAATCCTTTGTGTTGGTAAAAAGTCGACCTTCATATCTGAAGTTGGACCGTCATGCAGGTGATGCAGTTTTTTTTTAGGTAAGACTGATACATCACCCACTTTAAAATACCCTGTATACTTAAACATTACTTTTGTCACAAAATGGGATATTAATAATTTTCATACCTCAAACACTTCTGCATTGGCTTGATCCAACTTATCAGTACGATTTTGAAGCTCAAACTTAGCTTTAGCTTCTCGTTTTTTGGCCAACATCTGTTGAGAGTGTTGCCAATGCTGGAAAAGCTTGGTACGCTCATGGAATGCATCTCTTACGGCCCCTAAGAGGCCTAAATAATCCTTTAGAAGTTCGCAGAGAATGTAAAAATCCGTATTTGCTTGTTCCAAATGAAGAGATTCGACCTAAAAATTATTTAAAATGATTTCTGCTTCTTACTGTTAAATGTTTATAATTCAAAAAACTTAGGTAAGATTTAAAATAGACACTGACCTTAGAATTGTTATTCAGTCAGGACTTCGTTATTGTAGTAATAGGTTAATATTTTGAATGCAGTTTTATAAAATTTAAGGAAACAGAACTTTAAAATGAATGGAGTAAAATAAAAAGTTCTGTAATATTGCCCACTTGTTTTATATCTTTAAATTGCTAAGAAATGTTTAAAATTTTTATTGTTTTTGGGATTACCACAGTTTCTAAACATTGTATCTAAAGCTTTAACTTAGGGCAGTGTTAGGAGAATCAAAAATAAATTTGGGATGGTATTGACGAACTACGTCAGTGTGACGAGACTCTAAAGGAGGATTTATAGTCTGACGTTGCCGTTGCCGCTTGCCGTTTGAGATTACGGTTTCCGTTTTAACTCGATATGAGGCATTTATACTTTGCCGTTCCGCACCACTGAAGCCCAAGTAATGCATGCATATGAATCAATTTTTATAATTTTAAGTTTAGGGCAAACACTTGTAAACAATATTATTATTATTAAATAATAATGTACACAAATATAAACCAGAAAAATAAAACCATAAAATAGTAAACAAAAAGTAGGGTCATAAAAGGGTAACAGAAACTATAAACTGAGAAACGTAACGCCGTTGCTTCATCTATAAACTGCGAACGGAAAAGGCAATGTAAATTTATAAATTCAGCTTAATGCTCCAATTTAATAATTAAAAAATTGCCAATTCTTTATCGCCTTTTAAGTACACCTACAGATCAACTTATCTCTTACCTTTTCTTCTGTGTCAGCCAATTGAGCAAGAGCCCTGGACAAAGAATTATGGTCCTCACAAGAGCTTAACATGGCAGCAGATCTAGACACCCCATTAGTTAGATTAGCTAATTCCTTTCTATAGGTGACCATAGCTTCTACATTGGCATGGAGTTTACGAAGTTGAGTTTCTAATGCCTCGACGTGAGCTAGTTTTTCTTCAAACCACTTAAAAAAAGGTCCTTGGTATTTTTTTAATCTTAATCAAAAATGTAACTTAAAATATCAAATAAATGATTTTATAAAGTATGAACAAAGGTATTGATGGTTTTTATCAACTTATATAACAACATATATAACATATACGTCATAAGAACCGTTTTACATTTCTTAAAATGTGTTGGACAATGTTATGGTTTCAATAACACTAAAATCTTGGACTTCCATTGTCTTTTTTTGTTATTTGTTACACAACGTTTCGGTTGGTGATGTATCTCCAACCGTTTTCAAGTGATAACTCAGTTATTGGAACCGTTTTACACATACGAGAATTATTTGAAAAAGTATTTTCTTAATAGTGCCGAAAATTTATACACAAAGTATTTTGTTTTATATGTTTAATAATTATAACCAAAATTTTCACTGTAAAAATATAAACACGTTCTATATTTGAACCAAGAAAATGGTCGAAAATTGACGCAGCACTACTTTGGAGGTTGGAAATGTAAGTTCACCCTAACAACAGTCTAAAAAAAATCAAATAGGATCTCAAATTGTCAAATTGTATATTCTACATTTATGGGTAATTAAAAACATAAGGCTTTTAAATAATTTTAAAAAATGTCCAAAACATTTAGGACATATAAGAAATAAATTATTAATAAATCTATGTTCCCATTAAACATAAAACATATTTCAACTTTAAGTTTTTCCCTCTATTGTAGCCACTTTTTGTCCGTTGTAATAATTTGCATTATTTACCTTTTTTTTTCATAAATATTAAACTAAAAAATAACCAGACTCTTGCAACACCCAAAAGTAACAACCTTTATCTACCTAGACTTAACATAATTTAAAGAACATAAAAAGTTTTTTCTATTAATCAATTATTGACCCTTCCGATTATGTTTAACTAATCTATTGACAGTTTTACACAAAATTAGCATTTCTACACATAAGTATCACATGTATCATAGCAATATTTTTATGAAAATTTATCATAAGTATTAAATACAAAAGAATGTACTATTATCAAAAATCCTATGAAAATATTCATTAACAGTAGTTCTGACAGTACAATCTTTAATGTCAAAAGAGAGTTGAAGGGAATATATCAGTTTTAAATACCTTTTCCATCTCAATTTAGTTTAAGACTTGTTTTAAAGCAAAATGTAAGTTTTCGAGAGTATATATTAACAAAAAAACCTCTATAAAAACTTCTTAATTTGGTTTTAAGCTTTTAAAGCTGAATCATTGGTAATGTAGCTCCCAGTATAGCTAATCATATACTGATAAGTTTTATGATGTAAAAACTTTCTTAAAGCTATCTTAGTTTCTTTTATGCATAATTTAAAGCTGGACTACTTGTAACTTGTGTGGAGTATTATCAATACGCAAAAATAAAAAAACTGCTAAAAAACTACATTAAATACTTACAGGATCTGTTTCATCCATTTTATAGGTAATTTTATTCACAGTTTCTCCAACTTTATTGAATAGCCTCATCACTCCAGCACTACTAAGGGCTGATGTGCTTGTAGCTTTAGGCAATTCCACATCTAAAAGTAATAAAATTAGATTTCACATCTCACTGACATTACTGTAAAATGTTAATTCTTAGTTTTTTATTCTACATGACAGTACCATATACCACTAAAAATTTTTTTCTGTAATTTCCCAAATAAAAATTTTAATAATTTTTTTATAATGACAAAAAGATGTTGGTTCTATCTGGCTGTGAATAAATCGTTAGATTCCTTTTGATGTCCTAAATAAATCAAGTGTTGTGTTAACTAACAAGAACTAATAGAGAAAAACATGAAACTTTCGCAAGAGAAACTGGGTAGCTAATTTTGACTAACTGCTTTGTTTTTACGATTAAAACGGTAATAGGGATAGGTAAAGAGTCATCAAAAATGTAATTATTTCAAAATATGGAATCTGAAGCAGTAACACCAGTCAGAAGACGTGTTACTAACAGTTGACAGATATGAAATACTTATAACCCTTATTTAATAGCAACAATATTTTGATTAGCTTTTAAAATAAGGTATTTCATTAAAAAAAGAAAATAAACTTTATTATTTTTCAATAATTTATTGATTATAAAAGTGTATTTACTTATCAGTGTCCCAAAACCAGACAAGTGTATAACAGAAGCATTTTTGAAAAGTTTAACTATTATGTCATCTTGCTAAATTTTTAAATAGTAGGAAGCTAACAGTTTTTATTAGAACAGTTACAAGAGTTCCTTCACGAAAAGAAGTTTCTAAAAGGATAACGCATTAAACATCATAAACACATTTTAGCACTTACCATATTCTAAAAATTCTCTAAAATCAGGATCGAGTATAAGAACTGGATGTTGAGATGTTCTGCGCAAGTATCTTTCCAAAGCTGCTCTTCTTCTCTCAACAAACTCACTACCATTACTTTGGTTAGTCTCAGTACTACTGCCCATTTTAATTTTAGTCATGCCTGATAAAACAAAGAAATGTAAAAAATAGGGAGTTAAAAAAACTACATATTTTTTAAAAAATCCGCAGTGCCGGCCCACGGTGTTCAATAGCAGTCACTTATCTGAAAGGTCAATTGCCCATTGTTGCTTAACTTTGCTGAGCTGATAGAACGCAGTGTTTTAAAATAAACTGATAAAGCTTTTTTGATAATAAATAAATAAAATCAGAAATACGTGAGAAGAACCTACAAATACACAAGTAGTCATGTAATTCACTGACAGGATATGGTAGAGTATTTTTAATACGGCATCAACGTCCATTGCTGCATTCAAACTCCGCTAGCGTGGTTCGTAATCTGATGTGCATGAAAACTGAAAGTTGTGTTTATTTATATGTAATATCTTTATGTTTCAGTTCTAAGAAAATAGGTACAGGGTATTTAAGATAAATACAAAAAACCCGGTACACAGTACCAATTACAATATTGAAATTCCTTACCTATAACACTTTTTTCAGGAGCTGGTGGTATAATCCTTCCAACCTTCAAATATTTTTCTGTCAGCTTGTCATGAAGACCCAAAAAGTCACTGAACCTTCGGGTTACTGCAAACTCCCTTCTTTTGAATATAGGCATGTTTGTTCTAGTTGTTACTCTGTAGGCGACATATGCTCCCATACCTTCACCTACTTTTTGGGATTCTCCTATGCTTATTTCAATGAATTTATCTCCACCCTCGGCCTCAACCTATAAATGTATTTTTTTATAATAATCTGACCAGTGGTATCATTTATTTTTATGTAACATTTTCTAGCATCTTATGACAAAAATAATAAACTATCTCCACCCCAAAGGAATTTTATTTTATTTTTTAAATCTAGAAAATAATGCTACAATTTTTATTGCAGAGCTTATAAATGTCTAATGTAGAATTTACATTTAAGGGTACTCGGATCCGAATTATCCTTTTCGGACTGAAACTGAAAGTGTAAACGGCTGCTAGGACTCGGAACGTCTTCCGAGGAACCATTTACAATTCCGAGATTCAGTCCGAAAAGAATTACTCGGATCCGAATACTCATTAAGTCTTGGCTATCCTAATTTACATGGAACATTTTTAAAACTTATTTTTACAAATAATCAGGGAGTAGATGTTTCTGTTTTTATCGAATTTACAGCGTAAGAATAAAATTTTTTTATTGTATATCGAAGCAGGTCAGACAATCCACGATGTTGCCGGTCAAGCAAAAGATGTGTTCTTTAGGACGCGGGTCGCGTCCCTTCTACGGGAATGCTAGACACCCATAATAAATAATGACATGCGGCAATGAAGCGGTATGTTTTGCTTTATTTCTTGTCACTTAGATATTCTTAATTTATATCTCTTTTCTTTACATAAAAATCCTATCCCAAGATAAACCTTAGCCAATCTGTATGTTGAATGCTTCAGCATAGCATATGCTGCGCTTTTGTCACTTTGTTTTCTATATTTTAATTTCTAAACTTATTTTCAGACATTTCATATCATATTTTTTATCATTGCCACCATAACAGCGGTTACATGATAAGTGTCAAAATGTTTTTTTAAGTTATTTGAGATGCACAATTATTTTTTAAATATCTCAACAAAAAAAAATCCATTTGTTTCCAACTTTTTTAACCACTCCTTATATAGGATAGCTGGTTTTTCTGGTAGTTAGGTGATTTACTACTACTTTCTGACAAAAGTTTTTCCTATCATCATTAACTTGTTGGCATATTTTCAACCAGCAGTTTTTCGAAATTAAAATATCATTTTTTAATGCTTTTATTTAGGTCATTTAGTCTTCTTTTCAAGGCATATATAAGATCAACTTAAAAGCTCTGTATATTTTTCGCTTTTCTTGTATGATAAATGATAAAAGAGTTAAATTTGTGGTTTATGATTTTGGAAAGTTTTGGAAAATAGATTCTTTAAATTCGGCGGTAAAAATTAATTAAAAAACACCCATAAAACAAATCCATTATTCTCTTTACCCCTCTTCAAACTTAGAATATTTAATAAAAAATTGTCTTCTTTTTAATAGATCAGATTCTTTATTAATATCAATAAATCATACAATTTAATTACATAAGTCAAAATAGAATAAAATGTATAAATATAACATAAAACTTAAAACTAGCAAAAGTAAAAATATAATTCAAAATACAATTGGTACCTAAATTGTCAGATGTAAACAACAAGGGTAAACAATAGTTGAAAAACAAACAAAACGAAGGCATCATGAACAAAGTATCACAGGTTACGTGCAGCTGAACGGGAAATAATTCTTCAATCTCATCCAAAAAAAAGAAGCTATCTCCGAAAATCTCCTTGAGCCTCGATTTGATTTTGGGGAAAGGAACATCCTTACTGATTTGTCCAGTCGTTAAAGTACCTAGTCCCTTTTCACCAAAAAATTTTCACCAGTTTGCGCCCTTGTCCCCAGTGTTGGTAGGATATATGTTATTTTTGCCTGATCTATAGTTTTGGATGTCGGCGTTGCTTTATTCTCTTTATGTTTGAATATAAAGGATACATAGTCGACGTGACAGAATTGTTCACACTTAAAAGCCTCCCCCTGTCAAGGGATCCAACCCCAATAATACACATAGCCCCCAATCCAAAAATTCTGTGTCTTATTAACGTGACCCCAACAAGCACAGCATATGTCATCTTGAATGGAACATGGCAAAAAAGCGTCAGTGCATACACCTAAATTTAAAAATGTGGGTTCTTTGGGGGGTGTCGTCAAACATCTAAGGGAGACATTTTTGGTTTTTAAACAAATACCCTTTTTTCCTAATTTTTTTTTTTTTTGAATTTCCAACGTTGAACTTAGTTTATTAATCTCCCATATGGGCGTGACTGAAAGGTTGAAATAAATTGAATACCAATAAAATGTTTACTATTTGCATTTGCAAATTTTTTAAAAAAATTTTTTTGTAATATGCTTAGCATACGAAACAAGCTTAATAATACCTCTTAGAATATTCATATTAATATGGGCCAAGTTTTTTGTGACACCTCCTATGGTAAAATTATTTTAACGCATTAGGGAAAAAAAATTATACTGAAAAGTATTTATGTGTTCTACTTATATGCAATTTATTTGGAATTTTTTTGTCCTTACTGATATACATTTATGTAGTTACATTATCTAAATATTTTTAAAAATAATAATATATAAATAAATAGAAAAAAAAGATTAAAATTTTGGGTTTTTAATTAAGTTTACAGAACCGAATTATTACATCGATTTGCTATGTGGGCAATAATTTTGAACACTGCATTCAACCTCATTAGTTAGTTTTTGGTTTTGTGTATTTTAAAAATTTTCTATACTTTCTCAACAGTTATTAAAATAATAAACAAAATAATAATTAAAATACTCGTTATTATTTAAAAGAAAAACAAATATCTCCGTTCATGTTGTTTTTATCAAAAATTTGTATGGGACATTTTTTTGATCAAAATTAATGTTAAGATCCAAAAAATTTTAAAATTTTCCTTCGCTTGTCCTCGATATAATTACCATGTAGTTTCCGAATAAACCTACTCATCAGCACGAACTGTTTATGTTTATAAATTTGATCTAGCAGCTCCGTCGGGCTGTTTACCTGCTTTGTCATTCCGTTTTCGTGCTCGTCAGCGTGAATTGAAAATGTGTGTAGTGTTTTTGTGCAGTGTTTAAAATGCCTAAAAAGTTGCTAGCAGAGAAAAATATGGGGAAATCAAAAAAGTAAATGCAATTTCCAAATGCAGAAACATTTAAATAAACTGTGTGAATCCGGTGATTCCAGCGAATTATCCTTTCAAAGTTCTTCGTATACATAAGTATTAGAAATCGTTTATTTTTTAGGCTAACGAGCGTTAGTCTGAGACAAAGGTGATAGTTGGAAGGTTGAAAATAGGGATATCGTGCGATATTCTGAAAAACATGAAATCGGATTGTCATGTCACAACTTAAACAAAATCGAGCGATTTTTTTAACTAAATAAATAAAACAATAAATTCTAAATTGTTCTAGGATAACGAGTTATTCCTAAGAATAAAATCGAGCGATTTTACTGATTAAAAAGGGAAGAGAGTATTATTATAAGGGCACTTGATAATATCATCAATCGAGATGTGTTACATAATCGAAATGAAATCGGATTTTCATTATAATTAAGGTCATAATCAGCCCGGGGGAAAAAGGATATATGTTTTTTCGAAGCATCCGAGGCTGAATCCACAGGTTCAAAACTTAGAGAGCCAGATGTCACAGTCCACAAATGGATCAACCGGCAAGTTTAATGCCCTAGGATCAAGACCAGACCCCAGGATAATTGGGAAAAAAATTGCATGAGGAAATAGTTGTTCGTTTGGGAAAAGTTTTTTAAAAAAGGTTTATCCAAAGATCAACGAAGAGTTAATGACAAAGTATAAAATACCTTCAAATTGTAAAGCCCTACATCCTCCCCAAATAAATAATGAAGTACAACCATGTTTAATAAAAAACTGTTCTAACATGATCGATTTATGAGAGCTTTGGGAGCAATTGGCCCCATGGTTTATCAGCAGTAGGGTTGTTATTGAGACTATGATGCCCAACAAAGAACTAGCAGATACATGAAATCATTGGCAGAGGCTCAATTATTTTGAAAAGTCCACCACGGACTTTCACTTCAACGAATTTAAAATCATACCACATTTAAATCCAGAATGTAAAAAGGTGGTGACAGCTTGGAAAAACGATTTCCCTTTTCAATACAAAATTTGTTGAAACAATGAAAACGAACAAGCAATAAAAAAGGCCAGTACCGATTTTGAAAAAGACTTGGCATTCTAGTTTTCCAAGCCTTCAGATCTGGAACAGCAGGTAGTTATCATTTAAACTATCGGCGCATGCCTCCCAGGGAAAAAAGAAAGAAAAAGGAGGAGGGAGGGAGAAGACCATCGACCAAAAAAGAAATACAGGGGGAGACCCCAAGAAATACCACCGCCAGAACTAGATACAGGACAAAATGTAAGTAATCACGTTGGTAGACTTTCAGGATTTCTACAGGCTGGAGAAATATCGGCCCACCGGCGGGCTTAGATTGATTACAGGAATAAAAAAACTTTTTAAAAAAACCTGCAGTTTTTTTAGCCCCATGTAGAAATCCCAGATAAACTTTTTTTCAAGAATATAAAAACTCCATTCAGGATTTGTTAAAAAAAAGGTGTATTGAAAAATGTCATTCTTCAGTAGAACAATTTATATCATCTTACTTCCTAGTAAAAAAACCCAATGGGTCATACAGATTTATTTTAAATTTGAAGGCACTTAATAAATTTATTATTGCTCCTCATTTTAAGTTGGAGGATTACAGAATGGTAGTAAAGCTTCTAAATGAAGCTGTTATCTCACAAATATTGATTTGAAGGATGCATATTTTTTAATTTCCATTAACAAAAATACCGAAAATATTCGCGATTTAAATTTAAAAAATTGTCTATATCAGTTTAATTGTTTACCCTTTGCCTTAATATTGCACTATATATTCACTAAACGTATTAAACCATTAGCAAAGAAACTGCGCCTTTTGGGAATAATTACTGTATTTTATTTAGACGATATTCTTATAATAGGTAGAATAAATGCGAATGTAAAAAATACACTGATATAGTTCTTACAGAGTTAGACAAGTTAGTTTTATAGTAAATATAATAAAAAGTATGTTAAACTCTCAACAAAACATTACTTTTTGGGTTTTATATATAATACAGTTAATATGACAATAATCTCACTTCCTAGTGAGAAGGCTAAAGCAATTCAAAATTAATTTTAACTTTGAAAAAGAAAATAGGGTGTACATTAAGAGAATTTTAATAGTTAATAGGTAACCAGAAGCTTGCCCAACTAAATACGGCTTATTCATATTAAACCTTTGGAAAAAATTAAACATTCTTTTGTTGAAGGAGATTATCACAATTATAATAAAAAAAAAAAAAAAAAAAAAAAAAAAAAAATGAATATTCAGCTCTTACATCAGGAATTAGAATGGTAGGCACAGTAATATAGGAACAGGTCAAAACGTTTAAAACCGCTTTTTCTCTTGAAATTTTTCGGATGCTTCCACAACAGGTTGGGAGCTTTTCATTAGGAGCCAAATGTCATGGGTTCTGGAATGATTATGAACAACCATGCATATAAATTTTTAGAGACGTGCTGCATATTTTGCCTTAAAATCATTTGCCAGGGATAAAGAAAACATTCGTATATTATTAAGAATCGATAATCAAACAGCCATTTCCTGTATTAATCGAGGCGGTAGTGTTAAATATTCATACTTAAATGATATTACAAAGACTTCTGGCACTGGTATGAAAAAGGGTATTGTAGTATTCGCTAGTTATATTGCTTCATCTGAAAATTTTGTGAAGCTGATAGGGAATCAAGATCACTATCGACAATCACTGCAGAATATGAGTTAAATAGAATTGTACATAATCAGATTGTACAAGATTTGGTTTCCAAACAGATTTATTTGGTAACTGAATTAACAAAAAATGTAATAAATTTGTTTCTAGGGTTTCCAGACCCTGAGCTATGGGCTGTCGATGGTTATTACCAACTGGTCTCTGCTTTTTTCTTACGCTTTTCCTCCTTTTTTCGATAATTGCAAAGGTTTTAGAAAAATTGTTCAAGAAAAGGCTTTAGGAATTGTAGGTACCATATTGGCCCACACAGGCATGGTATCCATTATTTAATAGGCTTTTATTAGAACAACCTATTTATTTAGAATCAAAAAAATCTCTATCAACCTCTCCTTTCAGAAAACACCATCCCACAAAATTCAGGAAATTTCCCCGGTTGCAGGGAAATTCATCCGGCACTATATCTCAAAGGAGTTCCAGAGAGTGCATTAGAAGTAATCACTGCATCTTTAACAAAGGTACACTTAAGCAGCAGGCATGAAGTAGAAGTTTTTGGCAATTCTGTGCAATCAATAAAAAAGATCCTTTTGTTTATGATCTAAAGACTTATTTGATTTTTTATTAGACACACTTTAAATAGTGACTTTCCTTTTCAGTTGTAATTCATAGGTCAGCACTTAATTTAATTTAGCCCTATAAGCAATGGTGATGAAAAATTATTAATAGGTTTGTGAGGGGTGGTTCCCACACTGACCACCAGAGGCTAAATATAAAATTACGTGGAATCCTGACCCAATTTTAAAATACCTAGATTGTATCCTTTAGAAACTTTAGATTTAGAATACGCAACATACAGACTTGTTGTCACTCTTATGGCATTAACATCGGCCAGCAGAGTTCAAACTCTTTCTCTCATATTAAGGTCTCAACATAAAATATTACTGTATAAAAGATAGAAATTAAGATACCAGATAGGTAAAGACATCTGCTCCAGGCAGGGCCCAACCGCTGCTTATTTTTCTCCTTTCTTTAAAACTAAACATGAACTTTGCGTAGCTTCTGCTCTTGGAGATTACATTAAAAGAACGAAAACATTTCGCAATGCTGAAGAAAGCTTAATACTGACACATAAGAAACCATATCACCCAGCATCCTCACAAACAATAAGTTCAGATCAAGAAACTTACACTTAGGTGGTGTAGTGACACGTCAATTTTTTTCAGCGCATAGTGTCCGCCACGCTGCAACCTCTGCCGCATTCAAAGCTGGGGTAAACATCAATGTAATTAAAAATACAGCTGGTTGGACTCTGCCCTCGAACACATTTTTTAGTTTTTATAATAGACCGCTAGAGGAGCCCCAGGCTAATTCTGCTAATACAATTGTTCAAATAGATCTAAATAGTTATTATAATATTTTCAGTACAATTTTATAATTCTACATTATTATTAAGTTAGTTAAGAGTTATTATATCAATCATAAATGGATAACAATATAGTCATTAAAAAAAAAAAAAAAAAAAAAAAAAAAAAAAAAAAAAAAAAAAAAAAAAAAAAATTGCCTCTACTTTGAACATCTACATGGTAATTATATCGAGGACAAGCGAAGGAAAATTTAAAGATTAATCGACTTAATTGTAGAAGATTAATCAATTTTCCGAGCTTGTCCGAAGATATAATTACCCACCCCTCCCTATATACCCCAAATGGTAGGCAATTTTTTTAGGCACTCCAACGGAATGACAAAGCAGGTAAACAGCCCGACCGGGATGGCAGATCAAAAATGTTAACATAAACATAAACAGTTCATGCTGATGAGTAGGTTTATTCGGAAACTACATGGTAATTATATTCGGACAAGTCAGAAATTACGATTAATCTTCCTACAGGTAAGTCGATTAATCTTTAAAGTTTCTGTCATCGAAAAAATTCTTTGCACCGTGGCGCCACCTACATCTTGTACTATTCAAACATATTTTTTAAACAGTTGTGAACCAATTATAAATACTGGCGTTACAGAATTTAAATGGCACTTTTAATTCTGAAATTTTGGCCTCAAAGTTTTATTGAAGCATTCTGATACTCAATTTTTTAAATTTGGGACCACACCCACAGTAATATAATAAATCTGTTAAAAATTAACTTACTTGAACTAAATTAAATTGTTTATTAACCTGACAAACTATAATAATTTGTAGCTGTATGGGGAAAGAGGATAAGTCAAAAGGTGAAAACTAAGTTAATGTAAATGAAATAATAATTAAGGTTATGTAATTTACAAATTTTTTTTGAACGTTTTTGTTTAAAAATTTTTTTAAAATTTCCCAAAATGTTTTAAAGAAAAATTTAAATTATCATTTAAAATTGTTAAATTTAAATTAGTCCCCTTTTAAATTTAAATTTTAAAATTTTTTAAACAAAATAGAAAATGAACTTGATAGTGTTTTAAAGTTTTATTTAAAATTTTACCTAGTATCAGAGAAGTATTTACCTGATTAATCTAGGACATTCATGTACTGAAGTTATTTTAATTTGTAGTAACCTAAATTTTTTTATTTTATAAGCAACATATAATATTAAAGTTTGAACTTGTTATAAATATTTTTTTCTTTACATAAATATTGTGGCTTGTGAATGCAAATGCACGAACATATATTTGAATTTAAATTTAGACATAAGATCGTGTTTGTAGAGATACATGGGACTTGGAAAAAACTATGCAAACAAGGGATAATTTTTGACTGTGACTTTTGCTTTTTCCTTACGGGAAAACCGCCCCCATTACAATTTACACATTGACAGCCTTAATCCCTATTTAATGTTGATTGCACAAAATACTTAGGAATTGTAATTGACAAGCACTTTAAATGGGATCACCATGTCCTTAGATTAACAATAAATAGAAAAATAAATATATAAATTTTACACAAAAGAAATTTTAAATTTGTGGATTGTGGAAAGATATGGCCCAAAATTATACTAAAATATTTTAGGAAAGCGGATGCTTTTCTAAAACTTTGCTCACTCAAAGATATTTTGATATGTGTTCACTGTACTGTTTGTCCACCTGTGTATATGTTCACAGATCCCTCAAATGTAAAAATTAAAGCCATCCATACCAAACCAGAATTAATAATAATGAACACCTAGAAACGCCAATTGCCCGGGCAACAATGAAATTAAGGTCAACTTTTTTTTTAGCACCCAAAATATATAAGTTGTTACCGCCTTACATAAGACCTTAAAGATTTTGAAAATTTAGTGTAAATGCAGAAGTACATCTTTGAATATATTGTTTGGAAAAGTTTATTTTTTTTTTTATATATATATTTTTTTATTAACTGTTGATTGGTACTGTGACATAGGTATTTAGTTACTTATCCTATTGGAACCTTTATCTACATTTTTTTTATAAATTCTTTGTTGTATTGAATTGAAAAACAATATTAATATATTATTATTATTACATATAAGTCCATATACAACATACAGTTAGTGAAAACGCTTAAAATACCTGCTTTTCCATAGTGTTTTATTTTTTTTTTAAATTTATAATTACTTTTTTTGGCAAATTCAATAAAATAAATTATTAGGCAAATTTCCCTTTTCTCTTTCGATGGGATCAAGGCCTGACATTGTGGGGACTGTCTCCATCTCAGCTCTGGGTTCAGAAATTGTTAATTTGGAAATATAGATTCACTGGTTCCATTAGTTATTTTAATAGTACCCCCTCTTTCTATTGATCTAAAAATTAAAAATATATTACAAAAACAACATAAAAAATACAACTGAAAGCTAATGTAAATAAAATATTATTATAAAAAGATGTTAATCTATCTAACTTTTAAATATTACCTATCAACAGGTGTAATATTTTTGGTTTTAAAATGTTTTAGTATTATAAATTTTGTCTAATTTTTAGTGTTAGTTTTAGTAATTTTTTTCCCTATTATTTTTTCCCCAATTTTCGTTTTTTTGCATCGGGGGGATTTTTTTTGGGTCGCTGATTAGATCGGGAAATCTTTTTTTTCAGCATTTTTGTTCTCAAACATTCATCATCAAATTTTGAAAATCAAACTAACGGGTTTAAATTTTTTTTTACTTAATTACACCTTAATTTTAATGATCTTTGGATCCTGAGGTTTTTTGGGTTGCTGACGAATGAATCAAAAGTAAATTTTTTTTGGCAACTTTTTGTTCTCGAATAATCACCCCAAATCCACACTGTCACTGTTTTTTCCCTTTTTTTGGAAAATTAGTAAAATTGGTAATTTTGAGAAAAAAGAAGCGAAAATAATGATAGTGGGTTATTTTGCTTTCAAGTTCAATGATGAATATCTCGGGGAATGAAATCCAAAAAAAAACTGACTTGATTGAAATCGGCTACAAAAAACCTCCGGATGCAAAAAGCATTAAGATAAAAGTATTTTAATTTAAAAATTCTATGAACAAAATTTTGGGTGAAAAGTGATTTGGGGGACTGCGATCAAAGACCCATATGCAAAAAAATGAAAATGGGTGAAGGTATTTTTAAGAAAAAACCCCTTAGTTTAAATATAACTATGAACATAAAGCCCAAATAATCCCCATTTAATTTTATTGAAATTTTGGGAAAGTAGGTAGAATAACAATATTTAGAGAAATTTTCTAAAAGGAAAAAATATATGAACTGAAAAAAGGGCAGAATTTAAATTTATAACAAATAAATTTACCCAAAACAAAAAAATTTTAAAGGAATGCTAATAGAGTGTAAAAAGAATAATAAGGAGGGCCCCAACCTGTAAACTATATAAAACAAAAGAAAAGGGGAAAAGGTAAGGTATTCTCTTTTTGGGTAAAAGATTAAATTTTTTTTTTTATGAAATGCTAATATTTTTTACCTTTTCAGCCGAAAACAAAAAGGTCATTTTCCCTTATCTTCTCTGTTTAAGTTAACATTTATATCTTCAAAAGGGGGGTGGATGGGCTCTGTTATCATCAGCCATGTTTCGCCCTAGTGTTCAAAAAAAATCCCTTTTTGAGTCACTTTCGGCGTATGTTTTTTAAGAAAATGGGTTTTTATGATATTCATAAGATTACTGAAAATTAGATAACTAATGGTAATTATTGATACACCCCTTTAATTTTTTCCCAAAAATTAGTTTAAAAATTTTCAAATTCCTGGGGACAATTTTGCCACTTTGAAAATCAAAAACCAAAGGTGATAACGGTAAGTTAAAATTTTGACACTTTTTGACTTTTTACCTTAGTCAAATTTGAGCGAGAGAACCATTTTTCCGGTTGGTTTCCCTACCAAATATTTGAAATGTGGCAACTATGTAAATCTTCAAGCATATACTTACTTGAGGCAGTCTTGCCCATAGGCATAATACATAAAGGTCTCTTATTTATTCAGAAATATTTTACACTTTTTCTAGCTACGTAGTCCTAAAATACACCTTTCATAAGTGCGCTTACGTAAAAAAGTAAAAAATAGTGTACACTATTTCAAAAATAAAAAAAGATACAGACCGGGTTTTTTTTCCGGACTTACCGTTTTTAACTACTGGTTGATAGCAGTTCTACCCCCCACCATTCTAACCGTGTTTTAACCCGCAAACCTGAAAAAAACGAAACGGTTTACGTATGTCAACTTACCATGATACTATTACCGAGAAGATAAACCCACGCCCCATAAATAAGCCTATCTCTCTCCCGCCTGACGTCACTCGATGAAAAATTTTCCCCAGAAACAGCGATTTTTTAATATGGCACCCCCCATAAATTTTTATCTATTTTGGCATTCCGATTTCTGTTTAGATGTTAGATGGATTAAGTAATGCCAAAATACAATAAACGTTAAAAAAGGTTTTAAAATACTGCTTTTCCCCAAACCCACAAACCCGAATTTTTGTCGTCGAAAAAACGTCATGCGCAACGTCGTACGAAATTAAATCGCCCAAATGGTTTTATCTTCTAGTAATAGTATCATGTCAACTTACATACTAGTCGTTTAATACACTTTTTAAATTTAAAAATTTTAGTTTCTATTTGACCTCCGGGTCAGTGAAGTGCTCGCGATAAAAAAACTTCCCTAGTTTTTTTCCCGGGGAAAGGGGGCTGAAGGAGCTGTATCAACGGCTTTTACCATCGGGGGTCAAAGAAGAAACCGCCAAAAAAATGGAGTCCTTCTTCTGGGGCCAAGCGCTGTGAGCGATGATTCCTATATCTGTTTCTTTCTGGGAGCCCCACCCCGAGGGTTTTCCTAATGGCGAAGATGGTTTTCGCGCTCAGCAGGAAGAGGCAGTACTGACAGAAAACGGTTATGCGCGATACCAGTAGCAGTCATCTGGTCGGATGTCCATTTTTTTTGCCTGCATCGATAAGGGAAAAAATTTGAAAATTTTGGGAATTTAAGTTTTTTAAAAGTTCGGGAATTTTTGGGGGGTACAGAGCCCGGCCCATCCAAAATTCCACGTACAAATTTGGGGAAAACCACTTTAAAACAACGTTTTGGAAAGGGGGGAGCTGGGTTTAACGTCCACCGACGGAACCAAAAAAATGAAAACAAAAAAAAAAAAAAAGTTTAAATTTTTAAAAGTAAGGACTTTGGAGAGTTAAGAAATAAGTCGAAAAGTGTATAAACCAAATTTTTTATTTAATAAGATATTAGCTGTTTTCCCAAATCAACTATAACAAGTAAATTTTTTTCCTTATGATTTAAATATAATTGCACTTATTCATCCATTTATAGAAAAAAACCAAAAAAATCTACAATCCAAATAGTTGTTAAACCATAGCAAGAAAAACATCACAAGATCAAAATAATAGAAAAGCCGCGAATCCTCCATTATTGTAAATATAAACTTGACATAACCATTATTGACGCTCCTCCTGACTAGTGCCGATAGCGGTAGATACTGACGTCAGAACACCTTCCCCTACGTTACCGCTCCTCGCGAAAATAAACCGGTATGTTAACTGTCCTAACCAGAGTCTATTAATCTTTAGATTAATAAACTCTGGTCCTAACAATGTTCAACGGAGAGAGAATACTATATGAGCCGAACTCATGCTCCCTCACTCTAGACCGCGCTCATTGATCGCGCGTGACAAGCGCACGGACGTACCAAAATAAAACTTTTATTTTGATACGTTCATGTACGGGCCCCACAAATTGGATACGTATTTTAGATCTTGAATCAGAATTTTCAATCTGCTTTTTTTTTAAAAAAAGATCGGGAAAAATTTTATTGAAATTTTATTGTTAAAAAAAAAACGCTATAGCTCGCAGACCAACCTGGAAAATAAGTTTTTTTTTAACGGGTTCATTTCTTATCAAAAAAACAAAGAAATCAGCATTTGAAAAATTAAAAGCCATCGATCAGAAATCGAGATATTTTATAAAAGTGCAAATAAATGCAAAATAGCCAGTTGTCCGAGTTTTTTTGCTTATAAATCGGCTCCAAAAAGAAAAAGGCTCTTTAACCCCTTTTAACTTGGGGTCTGGTTTTTAAAATTATATAATAGAACCATTAAAGGAAAGGGGAACACCCCGGGGATTGCAAATAATTTAGGTCGGTCGGATTTAATTTTTGTTACCATGTTAAATTTAAACACAAAATTCCTTCAGCTAACTGCCCGTTTTTTTTTTTTTTTTTTTTTTTTTTTTTTTTTTTGCACAACATTGTTGGTTAATAAACAAAAATCTTATAAATATTTAAAATTATTGGTTTTTTATCATCTGATTTAACAGGGGAAAAAAACTGATGGGCCACTTCACAGTCTTCTTTTAAATGGTCGCTATTTTTAGGAGTTTTGATTCTTAAAAAAAACTTGATAAAATAATTGACAACACGTTTTTTTAAAATAAATTTCAAAATTAAAAAATATTTCATTATTATCACGTTTTGTGATAAAAAAAGGGGAAGATGTGTAAAGGTTTAATTTAAAATTATCTATTTAAGGTCGTTCCAAAAAAAAATTTGACGAAAAAATTTTTTTTAATCATTTTATAAAAAAGTCATGAAATAAAAGGGGTCAAAAAAGTAAAAAATCATTTTAACTGGTTTTTTTTTTTAGGTAATAAATATTTTTAAATTTAAATTTGTAAAAAAAGATTAAAAATCTTTATTTATCAATCATAAAAAATTTTCAAATATAATTTTTTTACGGTTTTTTTTTCGGGTTCAATAAAAAGGGCCGGGGTTGGAAAAGGGGGGTTTTCCCCCGGACCTAAATTTTGGAAAAGGGAAACTTTCAGGTAGCAGATTCCAGTCTAGACACTTGGGGATGACGGAACAAAGAAAGTGGGAATTCGGGGGCCTTTAAGTTGGACTGAAAAAAGGATACAAGGCTTTAGTGTTGCTATCTTGAAGCTGAGAGGAATTATACTTGCCAACCTCAGAGCAGATGCCAAAAAAAATACCTATAAAATGAACATCCCCCTTCAGCCCGTCGGGGGGAAGGAAGGGGAAAAAGGGAAAATTTTTTCGGATGGAATCAAGAATAAAAAAATTTAGGAAATATCCTTGCCCAGACATGAGAACAATATTCTAAATATGGTTGATTAGAATACATACAGAGTATAAATTAGACGGATAGAAATCCCAAAATTTTTATAAAAAAAATTTTTTTTATCTTCAAAAAAAAGGTCCAGATGCCACGTAAATATAATAAAAACCCCTGTACAACAAAATAAATTTATAAAAGAGAACACAAAACTAGTAAAGGCACTTAAATAAAACGCAAAATTTACATCAAATCATGTAAGTATATTAAATTATTAATTAATGAAAAACAGACTACATTAAATTAAAAATATATTAACTAACTATACATTTTTAGTTGAAATAACTGTTAAATGCTGTTATCAAAATTCAACCCCTACTAAGGGAATGTGACAAATTAACGTTCTTCTAATATCACAGTTTCTTGTGGACACAGCTTTAGATCTTGTTTGACTTTCGCTAATGCTGTTAACTGCAAAAAAAATATCATAGTGTTAGAGCATTTTTTTTCCCAGTAATATTATTATTATAGTAAGTATATAAGATTGTAGCACCATAAGGGGAATATTAAATAAACCTTAAAAAAATTTTTTTAAAGACGCTTTGACAATGTGACAGATATTGATAATGTTAATTATGCCCAAATTTGATTGTTAATATCTCGTTTCACAGACGATAAAAAAAGGTTTTTTTTAAAAGATAAAAGACACTTTTTTTTAAGCTATATTATTTTATTTAATTTTTAAAAAAGCCGTTTTAATGAACTACCTTAAAAAATTTAATTTTTTTTTTTTTTTTTGGAAAAGGTAAATAAATTACCGCTTCCAAAAAAAAAGGGAGAATATTTGTATTCCAACTATAACATTAGTTTTTAGTAGTAAAGGGGTTATGCTGGCGATGATAATATATTTATTAAATTATGAAAACCCTCTTATCTTACCCCCAGATATGTATCATACCAATTAGTAGGCAAAAATGCAATTCATGTGAAAAATAAAATTTAAAAAGGGTTAGTTTGACCCCATCAGTCAGGGTAAAAAGGGGCAAAAAACCCCAAATTTAAGAGTGTAAAAAAATGTTTTTAGGTCGCTGAATAAAAACCGGGGGAGTTTGATCTATCAAAATTTTTGGATTTGACCCTAAATGCCTTGACACTGACCTGATGGGGGAAACTAACCCCATTCGAAAAAAAAAATACTGGTCAAATCCAGCCTTCAATTTTTTTGGGCATTTTAAGGTCAAAATTCAACCCAAAATTTTAGGGGAACAAACGACTTCGGGGGTTAATTTACTCAAAAACATAAGTATACACTGTTAAATTTGGTTTTTAATAATTTTGCAGATTTGACTTTGGAACCCTTTAAATAATGGGGAAACTCACCTAAGATTCGGTTCAGCGACCCCCCAAAACATAGAGGCCTGGGCCCGGGGCCGGGGAAACTTAAAAAACCCGGATCCGGGTTTTAAAAAATTTTTTATAAATTAATAAATTTTAGAAAACCAAGCATTCGGGGCCTTGATTTAGTTGGCCGAAAATATTTAAAAAAAAAAATTTAAATTTTTTGATAAAAATGGTGTTTTATAGGAAATTTTGTAATTTAACGTAAAAAAAAACTTAAATTTTTTCCCGCCGAAAGGGGGCCCCACCTATTTAAAGGATGTATTGAGGGGTAAAATTTCCCATATTCCGAAAAGTTTTTTTTAATTTGTTTAAAAAATTTTGGTAGGGGGCTAAAAAAGTCGGAAATATCGGGCTTACCATTTTATTCAACGGCTCGATTCCCTCAATAATAATGAGTCTTAAATAAACATTTTTATGCAACAAGTTGTAAAAATAAAAAAAAATAGCGATTTTTATTTAGTTCATTTTTTTTTAGTTGATTAAAAAAAAATTTTTAATTCAAGATAATACAATAAAAATTTTTATATGAAAGCAAAAAATTTTTGCAAAAGATGACATA
>JAHBCN010000540.1:269066-280779 GCA_019359885.1 Listronotus oregonensis | reverse complement strand
TTTTTAATAATAGATTCTTTATTAATATCAATAAATCATACAATTTAATTACATAAGTCAAAATAGAATAAAATGTATAAATATAACATAAAACTTAAAACTAGCAAAAGTAAAAATATAATTCAAAATACATGGTACCTAAATTGTCAGATGTAAACAACAAGGGTAAACAATAGTTGAAAAACAAACAAAACGAAGGCATCATGAACAAAGTATCACAGGTTACGATGCAGCTGAACAGCCCAAAATAATTCTGTCAATCTCATCCAAAGAAAAAGAAGCTATCTCCAGAAAATACTCCTTGAGCCTCGATTTGACTTTGGGTAAAGGCAACATCCTTACTGATTTGTCCAGTCTGTTAAAGTACCTTAGTACCTTACACCAAAATAATTTACACCAGTTTGCGCCCTTGTCAACCGAGTGTTGGTAGGATATATGTTATTTTTGCTACGTGATCTATAGCTATGGATGTCGGCGTTGCTTTCATATTGCTCTTTATGTCTTCGAATATAAAGGATATTATCCAGTGCATAAGTCGCAGGCAGTGACAGAATTCGTTCACACTTAAAAGCCTCCCTCATGTCATCACGGTATCCAAACCCAGCAATAATACACATAGCCCTCCGCTGAAGTCCAAAAATTCTGTGTCTTATTGCAACGTGATCCCAAGCAAGCACAGCATATGTCATCTTAGAATGGAACATGGCAAAATAAGCTGTCAGTGCATACACCTAAATTTAACAAATGTCGGGTTCATTGGGATGTCGTCAAGACATCTAAGGGAAGACACCATTGGTTCTAAACTAAGTACCCTTTGTTACCTATATTTTATTTTATTTTTTACAGAATTATCCAACGTTGAACTTAGTTTATTAATCTCCACATATGGGCAGTGACAATGAAAGGTTGGAAATAAATTGAATACCAATAAAATGTTTACTATTTGCATTTGCTAATTTTTAAAAACTTTTTGTAATATGCTTAGCATACGAAACAAGCTTAATAATACCTCTTAGAATATTCATATTAATATGGGCCAAGTTTTTTTGTGACACCTCCTATAGTAAAATTATTTTAACGCATTATGGAAAAAATTATACTGAAAAGTATTTATGTGTTCTACTTATATGCAATTTATTTGGAACTTTTTTGTCCTTACTGTATATACATATTATGTAGTTACATTATCTAAATATTTTTAAAAATAATAATATATAAATAAATAGATAAAAAGATTAAAATCTTGGTTTCCAATTAAGTTTACAGAACCGAATTATTACATCGATTTGCTATGTGGGCAATAATTTTGAACACTGCATTCAACCTCATTAGTTAGTTTTTGGTTTTGTCTAATTTTTATAAATTTTCTATACTTTCTCAACAGTTATTAAAATAATAAACAAAATAATAATTAAAATACTCGTTATTATTTAAAAGAAAAAAACAAATATCTCCGTTCATGTTGTTTTTATCAAAAATTTGTATGGGACATTATTTGATCAAAATTAATGTTAAGATCCACAAAATTTAAAAGTTTCTGTCATCGAAAAAATTCTTTGCACCGTGGCGCCACCTACATCTTGTACTATTCAAACATATTTTTTAAACAGTTGTGAACCAATTATAAATACTGGCGTTTACAGAATTTAAATGGCACTTTTAATTCTTGAAATTATTGGCCTGAAAGTTTTTATTGAAGCATTCTGGATACTCAATTTGTTAATTGACCACATCCACAGTAATATAATAAATCTTGTTAGAAATTAACTTACTTGAACTAAATTAAATTGTTTATTAACCTGACAAACTATAATAATTTGTAGCTGTATGGGGAAAGAGGGATAAGTCAAAAAAGGTGAAAACTAAGTTAATGTAAATGAAATAATAATTAAGGTTATGTAATTTTTACAAATATTTTTTGAACGTTTTTGATTAAAATTCTTTTAGAATTCCAAAATGTTTTAAAGAAAAATTTAAATTATCATTTAAAAAATTGTTAAATTTAAATTAGTCTCCATTTAAACTTGAAATTTAAAATTTTTAAAACAAAATAGGAAAATGAACTTGATAGTGTGTCAAACAGTTTTAGTTAAATTACTCAGTATCAGAGAAGTATTTACCTGATTAATCTAGGACATTCATGTACTGAAGTTATTTTAATTTGTAGTAACTCATAAATTTTTTATTTTATAAGCAACATATTAAAGCTTGAACTTTGTTATAAATATTTTTTTTTCTTTACATAAATATTGTGGCTTGTGAAAATGCAAATGCACGAACATATATTTGAATTTAAATTTAGACATAAGTATCGTGTTTGTAGAGATACATGGGACTTGGTAAGAAACTATGCAAACAATGGCATAATTGTTTGTTACTGTGACTATATTGCTTTTTCACTTACAATGGCAAACCGTCCCCATTACGACAATTTACACATTGACAGCCTTAATACTCATTTAGCCCATGTTGATTGCACAAAATACTTAGGAATTGTAATTGACAAGCACTTTAAATGGGATCACCATGTCCTTAGATTAACAAATAATATTAGAAAATAAATATATAAATTTTACACAATAAGAGAAATTTTAAATTTGTGGATTGTGGAAAGATATGGCCCAAAATTATATACTAAAAATAATTTTCAGGAAAAGCGGATGCTTTTCTACAGCTTTGCTCTACTCAAAAGATATTTTTGATATGTGTTCACTGTACTGTTTGTCCACCTGTGTATATGTTCACAGATCCCTCAAATGTAAAAAAATTAAAAGCCATCCATACCAAACTAGAATTAATAATAATGAACACCTAGAAACGCCAATTGCTTCGACAACAATGAAATTAAGGTCAACTTTTTTTCTAGCACCCAAAATATATAAGTTGTTACCGCCTTACATAAGACACTTAAAGATTTTGAAAAAATTTAGTGTAGCATGCAGAGAGTACATCTTTGAATATCTTGTTTGGAAAAGTTTATTATTTTTTTTACATATATGTTTTGTGCATTATACTATTAACTGTTGATTGGTACTGTGCACATACAGGTATTTAGTTACCTAGGTGCATTATTACTCTATTGGAACCTTTATCTACATTTTTTGTTATAAATTCTTTTTTGTATTGAATTGTAACAAACAATATGTAATATATTATTATTATTATTATTATATATAAGTCCATATACAACAGTACAGTTATTGAAAACGCTTTCAAAACTACCTGCTTTTCCATAGTGTATATGACTTTAAATTTATAATTACTGTTTTGGCAAATTCAATAAAATAAATTATTAAGCAATTCCCTTACTCTTTCGATGGGATCAAGGCCTGGATCATTGTTTATGGGGACTGTCTCCATCTCAGCTCTGGGTTCAGAAATTGTTAATTTGGAAATATCAGATTCACTGGTTCCATTAGTTATTTTAATAGTACTCTCTTCTATTGGATCCTAAAAAAATTAAAAATATATTACAGCAACATAAAAAATACAACTGAAAGCTAATGTAAATAAAATATTATTATAAAAATATGTTAATCTTATCTAACTTGTAAATATTACCTATCAACAGGTGTAATATTTTTGGTTTTAAAATAATTTAGGTATTATAAATTTTGTCTAATTTTTAGTGTTAGTTTTGGTAATTTTTTACCCTATTATATTTTCGCTGAATTTGACGTTTTTTTGCATCTAGGGGATTATTTTGGGTCGCTGATTGCGAATCTGAAATCATTTTTTTCAGCAGTTTTGTTCTCGAGACATTCATCATCAAACTTGAAAATCAAACTAACAGGTTAATTTTTTACTTAATTACACCTTGGCCAATTTTAATGATCTTTTGGATCCTGAGGTTTTTTGGGTTGCTGATCGAATGAATCTAAAGTCAATTTTTTGGCAACGTTTTGCTCTCGATATAATCATCATCACACTAACCACACTGTCACTGTGTTTCCCTTTTTTTGCAGAAAATTAGTAATATTGGTAATTTCGACAAAAAGAAGCGAAAATACAGTGATAGTGTGGTTAGTTTAGCTTTCAAGTTCAATGATGAATATTTTGAGAATGAAATGCCAAAAAACTGACTTCAGATTCGCAATCAGCTACACAAAAAAACCTCCAGATGCAAAAAAGCATCAAAATCAACGAAGGTGTAATTAATTCTATGAACAAAATGTTGCTGAAAAAAGTGACTTCAGACTCGCAATCAAAGACCCATATGCAGAAAATGAAAATCGGTGAAGGTATATTTAAGTAAAAAACTACCCTAGTATTACATATAACTATGAACATAAAGCCCAAATATTCTCTATTTAATTTTATTGTAATTTGGCTCTAGTAGGTAGAATAACAATATTTAGAGAAATATACTAAAAAGGAATTGTGAAAATATATGAACTGAATAAGGGCAGAATGTTAATATAACAAATAAATTTACCCAAAACTAAAAAACTTTATGGAATGCTAATAGAGTGTAAAAAAGAATAAGAATGGCCCCAACCTGTAAACTATATATAAAAACAAAGATAAGGAAAAAGGTAAGGTATGCTACTATTTGGTACAGATTAAACTTTTTTTTTATGAAATGCTAATATTTTTTACCTGTCTAGCCGATACAAAAAGGTCATCTTCCTTATCTTCACTGTTTAAGTTAACATTTATATCTTCAAAAAGAGGGGGTGGATCGGCTCTGTTATCATCAGCCATGTTTCGTCCTAGTGTTCAGAAAAAATACCTTTGAGTCACTTTCGGCGTATGTTTCTGTAAGAAAATACGGTTTTATGATATTCATAAGATTACAGTAGAAATTAGATAACTAACGAGTAATTATTGATACACACCTTAAGTTTTTCCCAGAATTAGATTAAAATCTATCAAATTCACTAGGGACACTTTTGCCACTTTTGAAAATCAACAACAAAGGTGATAACGGTGACAGTTAAAATTTTGACACAAGAAATTTTTGACATTTACCTTAGTCAAATTTGAGCGAAAGAACCATTTTCCGGTTAGTTTCTCTACCAAATATTTGAAATGTGGCAACTATGTAAATCTTCAAGCATATACTTACTTGAGGCAGTCTTGCCCATAGGCATAAAATAAAATTAAAAGGGTCTGTTTTTAATTTTCCCCAATATTTTTTCTACCCGTTTCCTATAACCTTTCCTTTTTTGACGTAAAAAAGTTTTAAAAAATATTAAATTTTGCTAAATAATGATATCCAAAATGTTTTTAAAATTGAAAAACAAAATTAATAAAATTCTCCTTCTACGCAAAATGGCAAACGGGGACGTCCAAACATAACCTATATCTGCGGACAAATAGTAAAAATCGAGCACTCCTTGTTAAGTTTACCACCCTTGGGTGTTCCCTATGTATTTTAGATCTTGAATCAGAATTTTCAATCTGCTTTTTCCAAAAAGAGATCGGAAAATTGTTATTGACAATTTTATTGTTAGAGATCGAACGCTGTTAGAATGACACCGATACGTCACGGTCTCATATGGCAAACCCGTATAAAACGGTGACGTATCGGCAAAGATTAGGATATAGAGATCGAACGCTGTTAGAATAACACCGATACGTCACGGTTTTATACGGGTTTGCCATATGAGACCGTGACGTATCGGTGTTATTCTTACAGCGTTCGATCTCTACCTAATCTTTGGTATCGGTGTCATTCTAACAGCGTTCGATCTCTAAAAAAAAGCTATAGCTCGCAGACCAACCTGGAAAATAAAAGTTTTTTTTTTCGAACGGGTTCATTTCTTATCAAAAAAAACAAAGAAATCAGTATTTGAAAAATTAAAAGCCATCGATCAGAAATCGAGATATTTTATAAAAGTGCAAATAAATGCTAAATAGCCAGTTGTCCGAGTTTTTCCGCTTATAAATCGGCTCCTAATAAAGATAAAGAGCTCTTTAACCCCTCATTTTAAAGCTTGGGGTCTGAGCTTTAAAACTGTATATAATAGAACCCTTAAAAGTAATTTTGGAAAATCATACTTTCGATTAAATATATAATTTTTCTTAAAAAAAAATGCAAATAAACATTTACGTTGATTTTTCGCCGAGATGAAAATTTTTCAATAATAACGTACCGTTATTAATGAAAAGTTACGTTAAGTGTGGTAAAGGGGAGTTTATCTACACCAGACCTAAATATTTGGAGAAGGGAAAACTTCTGCAGGTAGCAGATTCCAGTCTAGACACTCTGGGGATGACGGAACAAAGAAAGTGGGAAGTTCGGGGCCTCTTAAGTTGGACTGTAAAAGGATGCATACAAGGGGCACTATGTGTTGCTATCTTGGAAGCTGTCAGAGGAATTATACTTGCCAACTCCTCAGAGCAGATGCCGTAAAAATACCTATAAAAATGCAACATATCCCCTTCAGCCCGTCAGTGGGAAAGAGAAGGAATCTTTTCTGTAAGCATGGGATCATTAATAAGACGAACAGATCTTTTCTGAATGGAATCAAGAATACTAAGAATTGTAGGAAATATCCTTGCCCAGACATGAGAACAATATTCTAAATATGGTCTGATTAGAATACATACAGAGTATACAGATTAAACGGATAGAAATACCAACAATTTTTAAATAAAACATTTTTTCTATCTTCAAAAATAAAGGCTCCAGATGCCACGTAAATATAATCAAAGACCCTGTACAACAAAATAAATTTATAAAAGAGAACACAAAACTAGTAAAGGCACTTAAATAAAACGCAAAATTTACATCAAATCATGTAAGTATACTTAAATTACCTTAATTAATCGAGTAAGACAGACTACATTAAATTAAAAATATATTAACTAACTATACATTTGTAGTTGAAATAACTGTTAAATGCTGTTATCAAAATTCAACCCCTACTAAGGGAATGTGACAAATTAACGTTCTTCTAATATCACAGTTTCTTGTGGACACAGCTTTAGATCTTTAAGTGTTTGACTTTCGTCCAATGCTGTTAACTGCAAAAGAAAATATCATAGTGTTAGGGCATTTTTTACCTAGTAATATTATTATTATAGTAAGTATATAAGATTGTAGCACCATAAGGTGGAATATTAAATAAACCTAATAAATTTTTTCTTAAAAACAGCTTATTACTGAGTGTGACAGATATCGATAATGTTAATTATGCACAATTTGATTGTTAATATCTTGTTTCACAGACAATAATAAGGCTTTTTTTTATAAGATAAAAGACACTTTTATTAACGCTATATCATTTCATTCAATTTTTAAGTCATAGCCATAGTCATATACTTTATTTGTTCCATTAAACAATAATTATGCCACTTGGCATATAGAACTTGTCAATTTATAAAAAATCCTAAAAACTAATATCACAATTGAGATAAATTTACTAAATTCACTAATATAAAACAAACAGGATATATACAAAATACATAAAATATGTCATAACATTTGACTTATATTAAAGATTAAAATTAGAACACATGCTCAGACAAAAAAATATTGATTGAAATTATTTAAGAATTCTTCCAAAGTATAGCAGGGGTGGTTGTAAAGATAGTGCTTTGTTTTTTGAAGCAATTTTGTTTTTGGAAGAATTCTCACATTTAAAGGAAGTGTATTCCATATGCGAATTAAACTAGAATGGAAGAAAAGCCGTTTTACGAGTGAACTAGGTAGGTAGGTTTAAAGTGAGTGGGTATAACACCCTTCCACCGCGACCGATCGGTCTATTGTGGCTCATGAGTGAACTACCTTAAATCTTAAATTTTTTTACGGATAACAGGTAAATACAAGTTACCGCTTCAAAAAAAGCTGCAGGATATGTTGTATTTTAACTATAACATTGGTTATTTAGTAGTAGAGTGTTAATGCTGGCGATAATAATATATTCATTAAATTATGAAAACCACTCAAATTATCTTACCACGATATGTATCATACTAATGAGTAGGCTGTAATTAAATGCTATATCATGTGAAAATAAAATTTAAAGGTTCAGTTTGACCCCATCAGTCCAGGGTCAAGGGCAACCAAATTTGAAGAGTGTATAAAAATGTTTTTGAGGTCGCTGAATACAAATCCGTGGTCAGTTTGACTCTATCAAAATTGGTTGTGATTTGACCCTAAAATGCCCTTGACACTGACCCGATGCGGTTAAACTAACACCGGATTCGGATTCAGCTACCCTAAACTTCCGCGATGGAAGGGTGTTATACCCACTCACTTTAAACCTACCTACCTACCCTAAACACATAAAGATACCATGGTCAAGTCTTTCAGACCTTTAATTTTTTTTGTAGGGCATTTCAAGGTCAAATTGCAACCAAATTTGATGGAATCAAACTGACTTCGGGTTCGTGTTTAGCGACCTCAAAAACATATAAGTACACTGTTCAAATTTGGTTGCGAATAATTTTGCAGATTTGACCTTGAAATGCCCTTGACCCTGAGCTGATGGGGTTAAACTGACCTCGGATTCGGGTTCAGCGACCCCAAAAACATAAAGATACCATGGTCAAGTTTTTCGGATCTTTAACTTTTTTTTTGTAGGGCTCTTTTATTAATCCATTAATTTTTTATCGCATAAAACTGTGGTACTAAAATTAATTTTAAATTGACTATTTAGTTCTTATTGCATTATTTTTAATGTTTTTAATAGGGAGCCTTATTCTGTTACAAGATATCTATCCTCAAGTATTATTTCTGCTTTGATATAATTTTTTCTTTTAGTTTAGTAAAGGTTACTATGACACTTTTTATCTTTATTTTTGTTTAACTTCCTATGTCTAAAATTAGAGCAACATTTATGTATTAAAGTTTTTACCAATCTAATTTACTATATATCATTAAAAAATTGATTTACTTACATCTCTTCTAGGCCAACTTGAAATGACTTTATATTCATCATTTGGGTATCCTTGCACGACTAAAAAGTCAAGTAAAACCTGTAAACAATAAAAATATTAGTTGAGAGATACAAGTTAACAACATTAGTACGAATGACTAATTCAATGTGTACAAATCTGCAAACAACACATACGAGTATATACTTAGGTATTAAAAACACAAATCATAAAATATAACATGAATCTTTTAGATTAACATCATAACACAAGTATAACATCAACATAGTGATAAAATAATCAAGTAATAAAAATTTCTGCCTAGTTAGTGAGGAACACATTCCATAGTTCAAAGAAATGGTTTATGAAACATATTACTTTCTTTTGTTACCCTATATTTTAAGGTAAAACTAAGACTTTAATTTCTTTTAAACATGAGTCTTAAAATGCACCGCCTTCGAGCTAGAGTTATAGTAAGTCGCGTAAAAAAAAAGCAATTATTTTAAACAGTGTCCACAGTTTCGCATCGAATCTCTGAAAAATTTGCATACTACTTTGTTGGTTTAGGCAGTGTATAGTATAAAATTTAATTTGTACACTACACTAAATCTTTTTTAAATAAGCTACAGCAGCAAGTCGCCCATAAAAAAATCTAAATTTTAGAATCCTTGCATTTTTTGATACAACTAATGGCTTTTGAGAAAATCGTCGTTGAATGACAGGAGAGCAATTGCAAAAAATTAAGGCAGTTTTCTTAAAATTTATTATGATTAAAGTTAAATATATTTTTAATTATACAAAACAAACAACAAACCCGTTAGTTGTATCAAAAAACGCAGTAAACTGTCAATGTGTCAACACCAAGGTCCTTAATGTTAAATACACTTTAAAAAAGGGACAACAATATTATATTGAAATGCACTATTTTTGAGCTTGCATTTGACTACAGTTAATGTCATTCCATTTAAGCTATACAAGAAAGATAGAGTCAAAATAATTTTGAATAAGTAAACAATTATCAATAAAATCATTTAATCGTCAGTATATAGCAATATACTGGAAGTTTTTATGTAGTTGAGACTATCATTTATAAATATTTCAAAAAGTAATGGTGCTAAGTGTGCGCCCTGAGAAGCGCTTAATGTTATATAAAAATAATACTATTCTGTATTTTTATAGCCTGACATCTACCACGCAAATAATCTGCAAACCACCTTAACTAACTCAATAAAAAAAGAAATGATAAAGTCAAATCTTAACATTAAATACATGCATAGAAAATTAAATTGAAAATAATATAGTTAACAGTATTATAAATTATAACTCTTATTATTATTTGTTCCAAAGATTTTTTTAAAACTTAACATTTATGTTTTAAGATTTATTGCAGTATATTTATATATTTTTTTTAATCAACTCATCAAAATTATGAGGCACTTCGAGAAGAAGTTGAAACTTGAAATTTGGTGAGTAAGTAGGTTTTAGAACACAAGTTAGGAAAAAATTCTGACAACTGCATATTTTTACTTGGAACGGTAATATCGTTTATTTAGGGGGTATTTTAGAGGTTTGCATCTGATTAAACCTGAGTTTCTGAAGTCATAGTTGTCTTAGAAAAATGCAGACATTCCATTCATTAAACTCAAAAAAAGGGAAAAGATCATACCAAAAACACCTATGTAAATTAAGGGCCAAGTTCCTATCCAAAAATATCGGCCTTTTAAAGTACTGAGCTCTAATATTAGACCAAGTTCTTTTATGACTTTGCAAGTTTTTACTAATCGGTTTGTATTAATAAAAAACTGAATTCATGAAAAAAGACCAAACATTAATACAGACATATCAATAAAAAAAAAAACGTGCCAAGTTAAAAAAGAACTTGGTCTAATTTTAGTTTTCAGTACTTTAAGAGGCCTAGATTTCTGGATAGAAGATAGGATAATTTAGGTAAGTGTTTTTGGTATAAAATTTAAAAATTTTGAAACACGGATGTCCCATGGATATTATAAAAACAACTACTTTAACCACCCCCAAAAAAACAGACATACAGTCTTCCCTATGGAATTGTTTTTAAAAGGGTTCTTACCACTTAATTGCGTGGTTTAAAAACCCGTACATTTTTATTTACTTATGCGACTAGTCATGGCATAAAAATGTAAAACATGTACTCATTTAAATTACTGCCTGTATTTTGTAAACACGATATTTAAAATTAGGTAAAACTTTGTATAGTTCTTTTTTCCTTTTAATTTTTTAAAATTTTCTTTCTAAAAAAATTTTTTAAAGTAAAAAAAAGGGAAAAAAAGCAACTTTTAATTATTGTTTAAATAATTTGTTACTAAAAAATTTTTAAAAACAATTATTAAATTAAAAATTTTATAAACCTCCTACAGTTTAAAAACTATTTAAACGAACCTATTAAATTGGAAAAATTTTAAAATAAACCCCACCTATTTTAAGAAAATAGACCCACCTTAGGTGTATCTGCAGTAAACCTTTCTCAATATTGACACCTTTTGGTAGCCTAAACCTAATTTTGGCTGTTTCCCTGTCCTGCTGGGGCTCTGTTGGAACCTTGCTTTCCCTTTTTTTTGTGCTTCTTTTTTGAGCTGTTTCGGCTTGTCGTTTTTATCCTTCTCTTGGTTTTTTTTTGTTCCCTTTCTTGTTTTTTTCGCGCTTCTTCTTTGGCTCTAAAAAAAGATCGTTTTTATTAGAAAATAACAAATAAATATCCTGTCTTTAAAATTTTAAAAAAAAGCCGATCACTTGTTTTTTCAATATTTAGACGATTTAAAGGATTTTAGTTTCTCTAAAATAAAGGGCTTGGCGCATAAGGGGGGGGGTTTGGGGTTTCACCTTTTGAAATCTCCCCCTAGGCTGTTAAAAA
>JAHBCN010000540.1:186598-269056 GCA_019359885.1 Listronotus oregonensis | reverse complement strand
TCATGCATTTCATATGACCCGACCGAATGTGGATGTCAATTTACGGAAAATAATAAACTCGAACCATTGTGGTATAACGGCCCAGAGGTACCATTAAAAGTAAAAGAAATTCTGAGTCAACATGAAAACGATGAAGAATGTGACGAATCAGAGGATGAGAGACAGTATGATTGTGATGATGATAGTTTAGATGAATAATAATAAATATATTTTGCTTCCATATAAAAAATTGTTTATTGTATTATCTTGAATTAATAAATTTATTACGATATTTAAATAAACTGAAAAAAAAATGAACTGAAATAAAAATGTTACTATATTTCCTTTGATCATATTTATCCTTTTACAACTTGTTGCATGTTATATGATTTAATTTAAGATTCATTATTATTGATGTGAATCGAGCCCTTATAGAATAAAACTGGTAAGCCCGATATTTCCGGCCGTTTTTAGATACGCGTACCAAAATATTTTTAAAGTTCACATAAAAAGAAACAAATTAAAAAACAATTTTTCCGGAATTATGGGGAAATTTTACCCCTCAATCACACCCTTTAAATAGGTAAGCCGGGCTCTTTTGGCTAGATAAATTTGGTAAGTTATTTTTTTTACGTTAAATTACAAAATTACCTATAGAATACACCATTTTTTATCGAAATCCGCGATGACGGGGAAACATTTTTGCTTTTTTTTAATAACCATTTTTTTTTTAAATATTTTCGGCCAACTAAATCCAGGCTTACCGAATGCATTGTATTCCTATAACTAAAAGCTATTAATTTATATAAAACTTTTGCAAATCCACGATCACGGGACTTTTAAGATTGCCGGCTCCCGCTCTATGGTCAAGTTTTTCGGATCTTCATTTTTTTTTTGTGGTTCTTTTTAATGTTTATAATATGGAGTATTCATATTCTGTTACAAGATATCTATCCTCAAGTATTATTTCTACTGTAACATATTTTTTTTGTTTAGTAAAGTTGACTATGACACTTTTTATCTTTATTTTTGTTTAACTTCCTATGCCTAAAATTAGAGCAACATTTATGTATTAAAGTTTTTACCAATCTAATTTATTATATATCATCAAAAAGTTGATTTACTTACATCTCTTCGAGGCCAACTTGAAATGACTTTATATTCATCATCGGGTATCCTTGCACAACTAAAAAGTCAAGTAAAACCTGTAAACAATAAAAATATTAGTCGAGAGATACGAGTTAACAACATTAGTACAAATGACTAATCCAATGTGTAGCAAATCTGCAAACAACACATACAGTACCGGACAAAAGTAGAGAAACTTCAGAAATACAGGTATTATTCTCTCAAATGTAAAACAATTCGAACAAAATTTATATAATTGTATGTAAGATAATTTTTATAATAATAATACAATGCAGGTTTTATAACATAGCTTTTATTTAAACCAAATTACAAAAAAACAGATATTTGTGGGAACAAAAATGGAGAAACTTTTATAAAAACTAAATTTTACACCAAGTTTATTTAATATTTGGTGGCGAACCCTCTACTATTGATCACTGCTTGGCACCTTCTAGGCATCGACTCAATCAGATTCTTTACCACATCGTGGAATATTGCATTGCAGGTTTGTACCAAGGCTCTGAATAACTCGTCGCTATTTTTACATTTATCCCTGTTTTTATCTGACATCGCTTTCCAGCTGGTCCCATAAATTTTCTAGGGGGTTTAAATCTGGACTCTGGGCTGGCCCTTTTAAAACCTCAACTTGTTCGTGGGCTAAAAAGTCCTTAATTATTTTTGAGGTACGTTTTGGATCGTTGTCATGCATAAACTTTCAGGTTAAAGGTAAATTAGTTTCAGCATAAGGTACCAATGTGCGAGAATATTAAGGTAAATAAAGTGGTCTATAATTCCATTTATGCGTACAAGTGGACCCACACCATGCCATAAAAAACATCCCCAAACTTTAACGTTTCCACCTCCATGTTTTATGGTGGGTGTAGTGTATTTCGGATTGAACCTTTCATTGGCAGGACGTCTTACCCACATTAGACCGTCCGATCCAAACAAATTATACTTGTTTTCATCTGACCAAAGTACATTTTTCCATTCGTTGTAGGTCCACATCGCATGTTCCAAGGCAAACTGAAGTCTGGCCTGTCCAATTTTCTTTGAAATAAACGGTTTTCGGGCAGGTCTTCTGGCGTTTCTTTAAAAGTGTTAGACAATGTTATGGTTTTAATAACACTAAAATCTTGGACTTCCATTGTCTTTATTTGTTAATTGATATACAACGTTTCGGTTAGTGATGTATCTCCAACCGTTTTCAAGTGAGTTATCTCTTGAAAACGGTTGGAGATACATCACTAACCGAAACGTTGTGTATCAATAAACAAATAAAGACAATGAAAGTCCAAGATTTCAGTTTTATTGAAGATCTTCTGGCATTTAAGATTACTTGACACAAAGGCCTTCTAATGGTTCTAACAGAAATTGAAATAGATGGATACTCTTTTTTTATATCTTCGGCAGTCAAAAATGGGTTTTTCACCGCGCATCTTCTTATTAATTTATCTGTAGCTAAAGTAGTTTTTCTGGATCTTCCAGGCTTTGGATTACTGGAAATAGTTCCCCTAGCATTAAATAAATTAATTTGTTTACAAACAACACTTTTATGTAAATTAATTTGCTCAGCGATATCGATTTGTTTCACTCGGAATTGATATTTCTCAATTATAATTTTTTTAACTTGTTCAGGCATTCACACTAGTGGCATTTTATCAGCACACACTAACAAAATTTTAAGCTTTTTAAGCAAGCAACACTGAAAGAATGTAAAAGATAAGAAAAGGTTTCTCCACTTTTGTCCGCAATAATTCATAAACAATTTTTTATCTCGTTTTTTATACTAAAGATAATGGTTTCAGAAAGGTGGAACCCCTGCACATTTCGGTATAAATGTAAGGAGATTTTAAGATGCTACTTTCCCTAAATCCAGTTATGCTCCAAAATGTTATTAATAAATTTTACTACAACTTGGGGCATTGTCAAGTTGTTCAGAGAGGCCATTTTCAGCACTGTAAATGAGTTCTTTTTGTAATTACTATATTTATTATTTTAATAAAAGTTACCTCATATCTTTTTAAGTGATGGATTTAGGTATAGGACATGAAACAAGAACTATGGCTAACATTTTGCATAGATTCAAAAAGTAAATTTAAAATAATACTATTTTATTAAAAAAAAAAAAAAATCGTTTTATTCCGTGATTGTGAAGCACTCTGTATACCAGCAATATTTTTTTAAGGCAAATATAACAAATATCTACAACTTTTATCTGAAATATTTTTTGATCAGAGGTGCGGTTTTTAAAATATCGAGGAGGTCCGGGACTTTTTAAACAAAGTGTATAGCAATATATTGGAATTTTTTATGTAGTTAAGACTATCATTTATAGACATGAAAAAGTAATGGTGCTAAGTGTGCGCTCTGAGTAACGCTTAATGTTAAATAAAAATAATACTATTCTGTATTTTCATAGCCTAACATTTACCACACAAATAATCTGCAAAGTACCTCAATAATAAAAAAAGAAATGATAAAGTTAATAAAATGCTTTAGAAAAATCAGTGTAGTGTATACTGCATCCATTTATTATCTATTTTCTATGGCATCATTTATAAATTGTTGATACTAAAAAAGATTTGTTATCGTGAGTTTGTATTTAATAAATCTATTTGAATAATTAATAAACACATTTGAGAAAATGGGACTTAATTAAGACTCAACAACTAATTCCAATGTGTTAGCAATTAATGATTTTTTGCCTATTGCTTGATTATTTGTAAAATCTTAACATTAAACACATGCATAGAAAATTAAATTAAAATTAATATTACGTGTTGTAGCTTTTGGACTTTTTGAAACAGTATTGTTACTCTTAATATTATTTGTCCAAAGATTTTTCTAAAACTTTACATTCATTTTTTGCGATTTATTGTAGTATATACAGAGTCATTCTTAAGTTGAGGCTTTTTTTTAACTGTGGATAAAACTCGTTAAAATAAGCAACTTTTTAAAATATATTTTTTTCAAAAACCCAAAAATAACAAAGCTACATAAATTTATTTATAAGTATGTCTAGTGCGGGCTTGGCCATAAAAAGATGGTTTATTTCTTATTTACGCTTGTTTTTTGTCTTGTTAATCATGCAGTCTGAATCAGTCGCATAGCTTTAACCAGACGAGGCGAGGATTATTTTTAATTTTAAATCATTGTTAAAACGCGAGAATGGCACAATTCAAAAACAATGATTACGTGGATATGTTTTTTATTTATGGAGAGTGTCGTTAATCTGCAAACTTACTTAAGACAGGACCATATTCGACACACTAAATGAATGTAAGTTCCATATTATTTAGTATTTTGAAAAAAGTTATCGCCTAGAGTTAATTTTTTTTAAAAAGGGTACTCTTACCACTTAATTGTGTGAAATTCGAAGTCACAGTACATTTTTACTTACTCATGCGCTAACAGTCATGGCATAAAATTGTAAAACATGTATTCATGTAGACAGTACAAGGAAAAAATAAAAGATTTCCTTATCAATCAGGCCTTCTACGATTACAAAGAATTTTTGGATTACCGTTTTTACCATATTGTTTGTCTACACTGAAATTTAGTTACATTGTTTTACTTTTGTAATTGTTTTAAGGTTTTTTTTTTGTCTTTTAGAGCTTATTATTACTGCCCATATTTTGTAAACACGATATTTAAAGTTACAGTAACAATACTTCTGTATAGTTCTTTTTTGCACTTATTAACTTTTTGAATTTTTCTATTCTAAATGTTTTTAAATTTAGAAAAAGGAAAGAAAAAGAACAAAGCTACTTTATATTATTGTTTAAATAATTTGTTACTTAAATAATCATCTTAAAAACAATTATTAAGTATTAAAATATTTATATCAAACCTTCTACAGTTTAAGTACTATTTACCACAACCCTATCCAACTTGGAATAAATTTGTGAAACTATTTACCCCACCTATTTATAAGAAAATAGACCCACCTTAAGAGGTGTATCTGCAGTAAACCTTCTCTCAATATTGACACCTTTTGGTAGCCTAAACCTAATTTTGGTCTGTTCTCCCTGTCCTGCTGGAGGCTCTGTTGGTAACCTTGCTTCAACTTCTTTTCTGTGTGCTTCTTTTTTAGCAGCTGTTTCGGCTTGCTCGTTTTCTATCCTTCTCTTGGTTTCTTGTTGTTCCCTTTCTTGTTTTTGTCGCGCTTCTTCTTTGGCTCTAAAAAAATGATCGTTTGTTATTAGAAGAATAACAAATAAATATCCGTGTCTTTAATTCTAAAAAAATGCCGATCACGTTGTTTTTTACAATATTTAGACGATTTAAAGGATTTTAGTTTCTCTAAAATAAAGGGCCTTGGCGCATAAGGGGGGTTAATGGGGATTTTCACCTTTTGAAATCTCACCCAGCTAGGCTTGTTAAAAATAAAAAGACGTGCTTTTTCAATTTTTTTTTTTTGATTACGTAAGTCTTTCAGGAACCGTTTTCTTAAATTATAATGATTTTTTTTTCGAATATCTCAGCCGCATTAAAAGATTTTTTAGTTTTGTTTGCGCCAAATTAAAGGTCTTCGAAGAGAGGATGAGGACAATTTTTTTCAAAAATTTTTGGCTGAAAATTTAATTTTAGGCTTTAAAATTTTTTAAGAATTAACAAAGCCTATTGACTTACAATATATTTAAAAAAAATGTATGTGATCTGTCTTTAGTAGATTAAGCTTTATGAATTTTTTCATAATTTTCGAAAGGGTGAAATTTCACATCTATATAGACCAATCAAATTTCTTTATTTTGTTGATGTAACCATGGCGACAGTAGTTTATCCTAGTAAATTTTTCGTTGTGGATAGGCTGCATGAATTTAATAAGTGGAAAATTTTCTGTCAACGTTTGACATTATGACATTTTATGATTTGATTTTTATAGTTTTCATTTAAATATTTTTAAAGGAAATTAAAATTAATATTTTAGCCTTTAGTAACTCATTTATATTACTAAAACTTACGAAAGATTAAAAGAAATAATATAATATCCGAAATGTTGTGTTCATATAGTTTCTAATACAGTTTCAAACAAACTACTTAAATTGTTATTTCCGGTGATTTTAGAAATTTGAGATATAATATTTTTTCTAATGAAGTTTATTTTAGCCTTTAGTAACTCATTTACATTGCTTAAAATTACGGTAGGTTGAAAAAAATTGTATAATATCCGAAATGTTGTTGTTGTTTTCATAAAACTCCTAACTTAGTTTCAAACAAAATATTTAAATTACTGCATCTGTTTGACAATTGTCATAGTAAGTTTTTTTTAAATTAATTAACCGACGAAGATGTAAAATTTTCTTACCGCATACCCCACGTGCTAAAATTATTTTCCGGTAAATTTTTTTCTCGGTTTCACAAGTGTTTGTTGTGAACACTCCCGTTTTGTGACCTTGAAAAAAATTTACCGGCAATAATTTTAACACTAGAGGTATTAGAAGTGAAAAACCCCTTACGCGTCAAGGCCCTTTAAAACATTTAGTAGTCTATTTGCTAAAGTAGGTCGGGTATTAAAGGTCTAACTCTACCCTATGCCTTGAAATGCTCGAAAAAGTCCTACTCAAAGAGACGATATACATACATGATGTCACCGGTTTTAAGACCTTGAAAGCTTGCTTTAAAAATTTTAATTGTGTTATAATATAATAAAGTTATCCACCGCGACTTTTGCATCATCATGCCATCATATCGCCAACTCGCTTTTAAAATTGGGCTATTGACATCAATAACACAGTATTTATATACTACAAACTTTATACCTGTCTGCTTCTAAACTTTCACGATATGCTTGATCCTGTTCCCATTTGACTAACTCTCGCTCCGCCCTTTCAGCCTCTTCTTTGATTTCCACAGACTGGTGCTCACTATATACTTCTACACATTCTATTAAGGTAGATAATAATTCGTTGACTCCTACGTTACCTATATAGAAATAATACATATATTTTTAAGTAATTTTTTACTGAGTCGACCGTGGAGGGGCACCGCGCCCGATGCCCACAGCTCGTCTCTCGCTTCTCCTTCGCTGCTGGATGCCCCCTCCACGGTCGTTTTTGCTCGACGCGTTAGATTCTCAAGCATTTTTAACATTGTTCTCCAAACTTATATGAAAATGTGACATATACAATTTGTAGCTTTTAATCTCAACTTTAAAAAGCCGTTTTAAAAATTCAAATCGGACCATTTGCCTAATATTCAGGGCACTTGCAAGATAAGGGCTTAATTTGTTTATAGTGCGATTGAATAAAAACTATTAATGCGACAATTTTTATCTTTCGGCAGCTAAAAGTATATGTTATTGACTATCATTTCTCAAAAAATCAGCCCTTAATATTGAAAATTAACGGAGAAACGAATTTTTGAAAAAAGGTCTGTTTTAAGCGTTTTTCCGGCTTATCTCGGTGAAAAATAGTCGGATCGGGATTTTTCAAAAACCATTTTGTAGGTTTTTAAATTCTCTACAAACGGTTTTTTATGAGTGAAGTAATATAGCCAGTACTTTTTGTTATATTAAAAAAACGAAGAAAGGCCCTTTTTTAATAATTATTGTTTAAAAAAATTACCTAAAAAAAATTGGTTGGATTTTTGATTTTAGTAATCTACAGGTTATTCCGGAAGTCATGGCGCAGTCAGATATCTGTTAACATTTATTACAAAAAAAACTATAATGATTGGCCTACTGGGAACAGGACCAAAGCGGTCCCATTGTATAAAAACTTCTTAAGTGAGTAAACCCAACAATTACTTATTAAAACATAAATCCACCACAAAACTATGGAACATATTACCAATTAAAATTATTGATGTTTAAAGGCGGCGACTGACTTGTAACTAAACGTTGTAATGTAACATGTTACACATCGAACATTCAGTGAATACAGAAAACTGCGCCGTTCACAGCATACAAACGCGAATATTCACTACGATTTGGTGATAAACTGAACGGGTTGCTGTAATTTAATGCTCATAGCGAGCATTACATTACGGTTACAAGTCAGTCGCCGCCTTTAGATATCTAACACGCCACTAGTTTCGCGGATCCTAAATAACACAGTTTTTTACCATAACTTACCATTAATCACATTGAAAACTTCAGTCGCAGATCTTATTTTCATTATAAGCACTAGTGTTGGTAGCCTATCTACAGGAATATTTCTTAAACTTAAGGGAGCCATGGGCCCAAGACAATTTGCCAAAGCAGCGTGAAACTTTTGCCTGTTACTTTCGAAGGTTATGTCCCAGCCCCAAAGGATGAAGTTTTTTTCTATAATCTGCATTATACTTTCGAAACCTAAGAGCTGCGTACAGAAAACATTTGTCAAAACGCTGGCATCGTGATGAAGGTATATAGCCAAGATTTTTCTCTAAAAAATATAAATAAAATTACTTTTTATTACAATCATATATATCTTTAAATAGATTTATTTTTGCATTGCAAAAAAGAAAATGTATTTGGAATAACATACTTTACGGTTTTTGTACTTATAGGTAAAGTTTATTAAAAAATCAATGAAATCACTGTCATAAAGTAACGTATAAATTCGATTAAAATTCATGTATTCTGTTGTGCGAAAATCGCTCGGATACGTTGATTTTTATTTTCGCATTTTTCGACATAAAATGTATGCATACAGGGTGATTGAAAGAAGATATGATATTATATATGTTTTTTTAATGGCACACCCTGTATATTTTTCTAAATATGGATTTTGCACGTTACGCTGATTACACAAACCTCTAATACAGAGGTTCTCAAACTTATTTTGTCTAACGCCCACTTTGAAAATCAGTTATTTTGTAGCGCCCCCCATTTTTTTCACCTTAAAAATCTCAATAACATATTAGTCTCGCCTGGCATTTAATTAAACCTATATTCTAAACGACACTCTTCTTACCAGACAGAGCAAAAATAATGGAACTTTACAATATTAGAGTATCTTATATTCAAAATTAACAATTATCAACACTGATCAATAATAATTCAACTTTACAATATTAAGATGATCAGAGTAGCGAGCAGGGTGCGTGCATGATACAATAAACATGGGGTGCGTGCATGCTGCGGAACGTCACGTCTAGAGGAGGGAAGTTCGAATCTTTTTACTAAATCGATTCATTTGATTTATTCACTTGAAAAGATTCGTTCCCAACCGATTCACTTTATTATGATGCCGGTCGGACTCGGTCGGTTTTGAATTCCACCAAAAATGTGGTAGTTATGTTTAAAAAAATGATTTACATTTATTTCATTTTGGTATATTTTTTTAATCTTTGTGACAGCTCACGAAGAATTTTTCATATACATATATAATATATGCTGGACATATACATATACATACATGCTCCTAAGTACCAGAGTACCGTAAGTGCCGGGTTTTCCGAAGTTTAACCCATCTTTTTCCCCAGTTCCGTCAACGCTGTCCAAGCACTGAAACATGTAAATATTGCATTTCATAGCACCTTTTAGGCAACGCGGTAGTGCCACCACGGACGTTATTTTAAATAACTACTACCTAATATGTCTCCCCGGCGGAGAATCGAACCCGGATCGCTGGCACGGCGAGCCGAGACTCTGACCACTACGCTACCGGAGAGACAATTATAATTATTATTTTAAAAAATATAAATGGAATAAAACTTTCAAAAACTGTAATTGATAAAACTTACCTCCAAATTAAGTCTTTGTTCAAAAGAATAGTTAAAACAAATAAAAAAAAGTTCTTTTAATTGCCAAATAGGTATTTAGCCAAGCTGACTGGAACCGACAATACGCATAAATTGTTTGCCTAATACTTCTTCTTCTTCTTCAAGTGCCATATCAGGTCCCCCTGACGTCGGGAATTACTTGGGCAAGTCTTTCTCGATTCTGCGCGAATCGGAATACTTCCTCTGCGCTGCGTGTGCCGGTCCATTCACGGATGTCCCTCAGCCAGGAAGCCTGCTTATTTCTTCCTACCCCTCTACGTCCTTCCACTTTTCCCATCATAATCAGCTGTAGAATTCTGTAGCGCTCTCCTCAGAGGATATGTCCAAGATACAAGATTTTCCTGCCTAATACACCTCTGGTAATGTGAGCAAAATCGAAATATAACAGACCACTTGCCAGGTCGTAGCACAAAAACGACCGATTTGCCGTCATAAAAAACCTAATTACCGAATCTTCGTGACCTCATGAACGAAACAAATCATCCAAACTAGGTTCGTTTTTCATCACAGAGCGATCGAGCAAGTGGCTCAAAAAAGAATTCATTGAAAACCGGGAATGAATTTATTCGAATCAGTGCACTAATTCGTTCTTTTTGAACGAATCGTTCGCGAACGACACACCTCTAGTCACGTCAGTCGCCGGCCGGTCGCGAGTCGCGGCTTTATATTTGGGCACCTGCACTCCGCAAACACGGACCGACGAACGTTGACGGACTAAAATACAGGATTGCACAGATAAATCGTACAATATTTGTTCGCGCAAAACGTGAATTATAATTAAACCTTTTAATTTTAATTTTATTTGTTCCTGGTAGCAACAATATATACCTATTTTAATACGTGTCTTTGGAGGTGGGGACCTCACCTGCGACACTTGAAGACACGAATACTTGTCAGTGTTTGATAACTATTACTAAATATCTTAAGATATAAATAGCGTTGTGAACGCATTAAAAATATTAAATATTTAATATATTTTTAGTCTATAGTTATGCAGTATAATAGGATAAAAATATGAACTAATAAATGGATGTTGTGTAGTAGAAGGATTTTAATTTCAGTGAATTTTAAAATATAAAGTAGCTGTAGTTACAAATCACCCATCGCCCCCTTAAATCATATCAGCGCCCCCCAATTTTTTCTCGGTCCCTTACCGCCCCCCTCTAGGCCTCCAGCGCCCAAAAGGGGGCGTTATCGCCCACTTTGAGAAAGACTGCTCTAATACAACGGTCGGCAACAGGCGGACCGCGAAAGGTCAAACCTTGAACCGCCACATATTGTAATGTATTGTGTACTATACGTTTATTAATTAAAATAATATTTAAAATTATTATCAGTTGTTTTTTCTGGACCTCGATAAAATTTTCCCACAGTATCGGACCCCACCTAAAACTACTTGCTGACCCCTGACTCTAATATGTATGGCCTAAGCTTGATAAATTTTGAACTGCGGTCAATTAATACTAACTTACAAAGCTTTACAAATTCGATTTATTTAAACTAAAATGATAAGAAGGGGTAAGTAACACAGTAATGGCCTACTATTTAATTAAATGTTGAATTCATGAATCACTTAGATTTCCGCCAGTGACAAAAAGGTTTTCAATTCGAAAATTTAATTAAATAGTAGGCTATTACTGTGTTACTAACTCTTTTTTATCATTTTAGTTGAGATAAATCGAATTTGTATAGCATTGTAAGTTAGTATTAATTTATCGCAGTTTTAAAATTTTCAAGTTTAGTCCATAAGTATAGGTTTTTGTAATCAGGTTAACGTGCAAAATCCAAATTTAGTAAAATATACAGGGTGTGCGATTTAAACCCTAAAACCATAAACATTTTATATCTTTTTTTGGATCACCCTGTATACATACATTTTATGTCAAAAAATGCGTAATCAAAAATAAAAAACGACGTGTCCAAGCGATTTTCGCAGAACAGAATACGTGAATCGAATTTATCCGTTACTTTATGAACACAGTGTATAGTATAGGCAATGACACTTTGGACAGGCTTAGCAGTTATTTATTAATTCTACCACTTGGTTTTAGCTCACGCTTTAGTATGTAAGTGCAGCGCACGCTTACACAGCAAATTTTAAATATCTAGTCAATAAATCGGAAAAATAGCAACTCTGGAGAAGGACGCCTGACTAAAACAAAGGGTCGCCTAGATGTTAAGTTTAGTCTGCTATTTTATCCTTTTTTTAGATTTTTATCCAAAACTTTTTTTTGTGGCATGATAGGTATAAGCACTGGTTTACAAAAAAGAAAGCGGTCATCAATACCCTTTAAATAGGCCTGGTTAAAGGTATTTCTACTTAGAGCTGTCGCAATTGCTTTTAAAAAGTAATTCAATTCAACAATCAACAAAATTAATTCATTATCAATTAAAACTAAAAGTAATTGAATATTTTAGCAATTACTCCCTTTAAATTACCACATATATTAAACACAATACTCTAAAAAACAAATAAAATATTTATACTAATATGATTAATACGCATCATACGCGCACGTCACACTATTCAAACTGCTTTCTCAACAAGTTCAATATTAAATTACTCTAAAATAAAAATTTCTTTTTATCCTACCCCAAACATCAACAGATTATTCCACAAAAAGTATAAAAACGGTGGCGTTAAGCATCGAAAATACTAAATCGGCGCGAAGTCGGCGTTCGCCGGATTCAAAGCGGCCCGCCGTGTTTCAAGGTGCTCTTTCTGGCTGGCCAAAATTCCGGCAGTTTTTCCATAAAGAAAGTAATTGAATTTTTCGAAGTAATTTAATTATTTATTAGGTAATCGAATTACTTTCTAAGTAATTGAATTCCTTGGAATTCGTGAAAATCAATTACCAATTACTTATCTAATTAACTGATACAATACAATTACCCTTATCCGAAAAGTAATTGAGTTAAAGTAATCCAATTACTGAGAAGTAATTGAATACGATTTTTCAATTATTTTAATTCAATTACCGACAGCTCTGTTTCTACAAGTAATAACACAAGAGGTTAAGTTATTTCCGGCAACTTTTTCGAGCTCATGAGAATTTTGAAAATAATCTCGAGTTAAAGACAAGGGATAATTTTCTGAAATTATTCATGAGCAAGCAAAAAATTTAAAATTAATTAAACCTCGCGCGGTATTCGGTAAGAAAATTTTACACTAAATTGTGTTTAAGATCATTTTAGTATAGATTACCTATTGTAGTTACATAAAAATGCCATTATAAGACTTATCATAATACATTCTTTAATTTTTAAATTAAGTTTCAATTACTATAAGTGGTAAAAAAATGCTTTATTTCGTTTTTATTTTATGTTTTTTATAGGTACCTACGTACAGGGTACCCCATTTTCTATACTTTTATGGCGTATCTCCGTAATTGTTAGTGCTATCAAAAAAGTAATATTGACGCCTATATCACTTGTTTTATTTTTGTGTGAAACTTAAAATAGTAAAATCAAAATTTCAAAAAAAAAATTTTCGCTTAAGAGATACCATTTAGTCAAATTTTTTGTTGGAAAATACTGTTTGTTTATAACAAACATTGCCACATTTTAACATAGCATATATTTTTTTTTGGCAAAGGTAATATTATAGGGACAAAGCAGGAATGTTGTTTTTCTTCCCTGGGAGCCGTTTTAATTATAGGCAGTGCAGCCTCTTGGGCTTTTTGTGTCTAATCTCCCATTTTTTTTAATACCAATCCTTCCACTGGTCTTGTTCTTTCTACAAGTCTGTATAACCCCGAGACTGGTTGTTTGATATATTCCTGTTGGCTCATTTTCAATTGCCCAAATAATGCATGTCTTTTGTGATTTAAGAATGTTGATTAGAATAGAATAAAAATAAAAAGCTTTATTATCTGATAAATACAGAATTCATATTGATTAGGTTAAAAAACTTACATCTTTTGCCGGTTTATTACATGCTTCTTTAAGTGCATCCTCCAACGGTCCTTGGTAAAAAGCCGGATGAATAGGGCCGTATCGGGCTGTGAAACGCTCGTTAAACGTAATCGTGCCAATAAGTTCATCTTCTACATCTTCTGGTACTGAAATTAAAATTGGTATGTGACTTTAAAAGTTGTGTTTAACAAGTAAGATGGCAAAAAGAAAGCTGATTACAAGTGGCAACATTTTGTGACAGTGTGGTACATTTTACATTCAATCCTATCAATAATTAAAAAGAATAGGAGGTTTGTGCCTTACAACTAAGATATCATTGTATTTGACTTTCCATTGAAAGATATAAATTTATAAATTGAATAAATTATTCTCAGTTATTAACTCTCAAAGCTTTTTCTTTAAAACTTAATAATTAACTAAAAGATTTAAAACAACTCAAAATCTTATAGAATTTCGACATTTTGTTTTCTTTTTTTCTTAAAATTTTCATTACACTAAATAATTTCAATAATTTTCAAAGAATATTAGAAGAGATTTTTACAACAAAATGCCTGCGACACTTACGGCTGAGTGCGATCGAGTTTTTAAAGTTAGCAATGCACTTAACAATATATTAAATTTAACAAAGAGGTAAAATGAAAACTTTTGTTAATAGGGCATAACTTTTTAAATGTTAACTATTTGTTAAAAAATAATTTGTTTCAGGATTTTGCGTTAAAAATCAATTAAACATATAAAAAAGTAGTTACCTTGTACAGAATATGAAAAAAAAAAAAATAGGTTTGGCACTCTAACAAAATAATTTTATATATTTTCTTTAAAAACAAGCAGTACAATAGATAGCTCAAATGACTAATACTGCAGAACTTCGTTAAATTTGGTTTTTTAACAGGTTCTTTAATATAACTCATGCTTATTACATTTTATTAATAAATTAAGGTAGTATTAGATCTAGAGTAGACAAACTATTTGCTTTATTCTCCTAGAAAATTGGTGTTTTAATTTAATAAATATTATTAAGACTATTTATTTACAGAAATTTTATTCCTTGCTGCTGTTTATAATAAATCTTTTCTTTTTTAAAACAAAAGAATTCAAATATTTTTATGTTTATTTGTGTATTTATATATGTATAAATTAGCTAAATAAACCTAGAAAATTCTTATTGTTTCTTAGGTTAAGGTGTGTCCAAAGCTATAACATGCGGTACTAAAAAAAACCGCTAGAGACCCGGTGTGGTATATGTCCGATTCGCCCCAAGGCCTTGTTCGTGGATTTCGAACAAGTCAAACGCAGTCCAGGGTGTAAAATTTGATCTAAAAATTTTGCACTGCAATGAAAAATTTTCTTGATTTCAGAAACAGCGCATATACATACAATAATTTTTACACGCACGCTACAGTGAGTTTCTAGTCAAGCATTTATAGGGCTTGGAGTAGTTCAAGAGAGTTTTTACACTATTACCTTTTTGAATTGTTAAACTTCTTGGATCATACCAAGCCTCTCTCTCTCTCTTTTACTAAGGTGCGGAAAATTTTTCATCACTAGAAAGCTACTCAGATTATCCATCGCAACCTTCGAACATATGTACAAGATGGCAAGCAGGTTTTTATTGAAAACCCTTCAGACAAATGTATGAAACAAGAATCGAGATGTTTTCTCTCAGAAAGTTTTGTAATTAAATATCCTACAAGATAGGATTGGTTGGAAATGGCAAAAAGCTTAGTTTTTTGTATGATTTTTTAGGATATTTATATTTCTCTGAGGACAACTTTGTTTAAAAAAATGGACAACTTTGCAACAAATTCAGTATCTCCACAAATTTTTGGATAAAAAATATTACTGATAATATGGTTTGAAATTACTTGGAAAGATTTTTTTTTATGTCAAAATTGTCAATCCGTCAATAAAAGCTGTTAAAATCGACAGGCGTTTACGGCGAATTCATAAACAATATATCAAATATTTGCATTTTTATTTCTATTTTACAAAACAATTTGTTTTACCAATAATTTTTTTAAAATTGCTCTGAAAATATGTAATTAGTAAAATATAAATAAAAATAAGACAATCATTTCATATAAACCATGGGCAAAAAGTTGATTTTTGCTACTGTTTATAGATTTGCCGTAAACGCCTGTCAATATATCAATTTATTTATAAGCAAAAAATTGTTAATTATTTTATAGTATTGTTCAAAGCACAGCCCACATGATCCAATTAAAAAAAAACATTTAAAAGCTTGAGACCTCCTATATATGTAAAAAAAAAATTAAATGTCCAAGTCTCATATTTTGGATTGGAATCTACCTAATTTGCAAAATTGTCCATTTTTTCAAACGAAATTGTATTGCAAAATTAATGTGCAAAAAAGAAAGTCTCAAAAAATCATGAAATCTTTTTTTGCTTTTTTATTCTTTTATTGCTATTCTGCAATAAGCATATTGCATTTTGCAATTTATAACCAATTCTATTTTGTAAGAAAATTAATTATGAAACTTATCTCACACTGCATTTTTTTTACGACCGTTACTTACAAACTTATGAGCAATTAACGTAGAACAAAACGTGCTTTTTAATTTTTTTTCATATTTTATTTATTTAGCAGATATTCCAAAACTTTTAATACAGGGTTTCCAGCAAAAACATGATTGTTACCTCATACAACCAACCAAAAAATGATAAGCCTTGGGCTACTATATTATGTAAGTAAATCTCAAAATTAAGTTAATTAAGTTTGTATTTAGAAGAAGAAGAGTATCTGTTTGACATGCAACTTACTTAAAGGTTCCTGTTTGCTTGCTGAACTGTCATTATCGACGAAATATTCATCATCTACATTAAAACTTTCAGAGGCATCTTCAAACTCATCATCATCACTATCAATCTGTACAATTTGAGGCATTGACCTTTTTTCTCTCTCTTTAACCTGAGGGTTTTTGCGGACTGTGACTTCATGTTCGGGAAAACTAAAATAATAATTTTAGTTGATTACAAACTAAGCCTTATTAATTTCTTAATTTATGTATTCTTTATGGCTTCCCCAACGTATATTAACATTTTTTTTGTTAAGTTCAGCACCAAACTAATTTCGGCACTAGAGGTATAATGTATGATTTGAAAAACGATAACAAATTTAATATTATTCATATCATGAAGTACTTTAACACTTGTCTGCTAATTTTAAGAAAATTTTGGTTAATTTGGTATTATCTGGTGTATGTCTTAGTTTATTTTATTTTATGCCTTTATATATACAGTTAGGATACAGGTTTTTGCTTTTATTCTTTGTACCATTTGGAAACACGTCTCTGCAGTGTATGTAAGAATAAATAAATGCATAAATTACCATTTTTAAATCAAATAACAAACATGTAAAAATATCTGCAAATATCCTAAAAAAGAGACCAAGTTTGTTGACAGCTCTACAGTAATACAAAAATAAAATTTTGTCAGCTAATTGATATAATTGGCAATGCCTTTATTAATAAATATCTCCTAAATCTTATGTTACAAAATTCTAATGGGCATGTTTGCAAACCTGGACAAGCAATTACAAATTTAAACTTGTGGCTAGGATGCTTGGCTTGGTTTGTGAAGGCTCTGCTAGCACGTTTGGCCGATCCGATCACACGGTACAAAGCAAAGGAAGTTTGCGGCAAACGCTTGCGAAGCAGCTAATGTTTGTGTTATTATTATTATTATTATTATTATTATTATTGATTTAAACGTAAACAATTATATACAAATAATTAAAATGATGCATAATAGAATATTGGCGGAAATAGTAACTGCAACTTTATACATTTCCAACTGCTTGTTGGAAATTAGAAAAAAGGAAAAAATGGATAAATGCACGCAAACTAAATGTGTTGTATTCAAATTTCCCGCTTAGCCGAACGACTTTCGAATTTCGGGCTTAGCCGAACAACTTTTGAAATTGACGTAACAAGAAGTAAAACTTACTCGTTTCTTGCCGTGTACCGTTTGTTCCTATTTTTTCCTAAAGTTTTTTTAATGATTTGCAAGTTTTAAAGAGAAAAAGGTTCTTTTAAATAGACTAAGTAATCAAGGAGTGTCTGCAGAACTGACTTTAGTGTTTGTGTAGTCTTCTGTGATTGTGAATAGAGAAAATGGCTATGAAGCCTTCAAGTGAGTAAAGTATTATATTGGTGTTAAGTATATTGGAAAAGCCCTTTGGTGATTTATTATTTATCGGGCCAATTGCCGATTTCTGTCAAGAGACCGCTAGTTTTTGAGTTATGACGCCCCACTGACATAACCCCAAAATTGCATTAACATTCCTAAAATTCCGCCGATTTTCACCTAGAAGATTTAACCAGAATTTATCCTGACATTTGTAATTTTATCCAACAGTCATTTACAGTGCTGACCAGGATACATATATTTATTTACAAAATAAATAAATTTTGATAAACAATGTTATACCTTTCCCATGGCTTTAAAGCATGATTTTACGCAGCCGTCAGATGTCGTTTTCATCGCGCACCGTGCCAATAATGTGACAACAGAAGGGGTGCTGAAAAAATAAGTAACTGGTCCAATGAAAACCGAACGTTATAGCAATATAAGCTCGATATCCGTCATGCTTGTTTCTACAGAACATACAAGGACACTCGTAAGCGTGTGGTTTCCCCAATTTAGTAAACGTTTGTAAGGGGTTAAAGTTAGCGGCAAGTGCCAAGCGTAAACTAGAGATTAGGATTCATTATTATATGGCTTCCATACCTGATTCCCGATAACCCAATCATAGAATTATCGTCTATATTTGGCGGCCAGCCGCTCCATATTTGATGTCTTACTGGTATGTTGGTGAGGGTATAAACATCCGTCTTTACTTGTAGAATGGTTTTGACGCCCTGGTATTTTAGATCATATGTTTTGTTTTCGTATTTGACGTGAAGTGTGTATGTTCCATTTAGTTTTTGGGTTACTTCACTTCTAAAAAGTATAATTATTATAAATTTAGACCTAAGTTATACTTAACTTTTCTATTGTTGACCTTACTTTATAATGATTCTTTTTAACAATTTATTCATATATTTACTAGGATTACACTTTACACTGTAAGATATAACACATCATCCCCAAACCTGGAAAACCGGACGGGATGGGGCAACATTTTTGAGACCAATAAGTCTGAAGACATTCGGGCTAAAGACCCTAGAGAAGTTGCTAGAATACCTCTACACAAGGACTTACATGCATACACAGCAGGTAAATCCACAGAGACAGCATTACATGAGCTTGTAGAGAAGTCTGAATATGCTCTCAAATACAAGGAGGTACTAATGTGTGCCTTCCTGGATATTGAAGGAGCCTTTGACAACACATACCTTACATGTATCTCAAACGCGTCGTGGCTCAGAGGGATTGAGGCAACAAACTACAGGTGGATAGATTGCATTTTTTTTTTATCATGGGACAGTCCACGAAGGCTGATGCCTAAGTACTAACGTACTGTGGGTGTCTTAAGTGTGGTGAGAGGAAGTTTGTTTACACGGGACTTAAATATTTGCAGATTGGGAGGAGAAGGAAAAACTTCTGCGGGCAGCAGGTTCCATAGTCTTGACACTCTAGGGATGAAGGAACGAAGAAAGCGGGGCCTCTCTAACTGAGCTGTAAAGGATGCATAAAAGTTGCAGATCAGTATATACTTTAATTCTTGAAGAAACTCTTGAAGCTTGGGTTGAGGAGGGTTGTCCGCAGGGGGGTGTTCAGCCCCACTGCTATGGAAACTTGTCATGGACTACCTACTAAATATCGTTCAACTCAAAAGGCACCAAACATTGGGATACGCAGACGATCTCGTCATTATGGCCCAAGGAACATTTAACAACTCTGTTAGGGATAAAATGCAACAGACCCTAAATGTAGTTACCAAATGGACAAGAAAGGAGGGACTAAATATAAGCCCTTCCAAACCAGCCATAGTCGCCTTCACCAAAAGAAGAAATCTAGAGGGCTTAGGACCCCTGTACCTAAGAGGTGAAACAATCAAGATTGTGGGATACGTAAAATATTTGGGTGTCATCCTAGACTTTAAACTTACCTGGAACCAACATCTTCAGAAAATAAGAAAAAAGCGGAGATAACTTTTATGTTAATCAGACGCGCTCATGGTAAAACATGAGGCCTTAAACCAAACATGGTTTATTGGTTATACACCATGGTGGTAAGACCCATGATAACATATGCATCACTGTTATGGTGGACAAAAATGCGACAAAGAACTGCTGTTACAGAACTGGCCAAGGTACAGAGGCTTGCTTGCGTAGCTATAACAGGAGCAATTAAAACAACCCCAACAGCAGCCATGGAGTGTCTCTTAGACCTCCCACCACTTAATCTCATAGTAATGGGAGAGGCAAGAATGGGCTACTTCCGACTGCAACAAAAACCAACTGGTGTCTACGCTAGGTTGGGACATAACAACATAAAAAGTCAGGTTGGCGGCAACATCCTGGACGAGAGAACAGACCAGATGATTCCCCAATACTCATTTAACAAAAACTTCGAGGTAAAAGTTTCAGATCCAAGTGAGTGGCAGCAACCCGATCTTCCCAGCACGGTTGGAGACATCATCTGGTATACGGATGGTTTCAAAACTGAGCAGCGAACAGGAGCGGGCGTGTACAGTGAAATGAGGAATTCACAATTCTCCATTCGACTAGAAACACTCTGTTCTGTATTTCAAACAGAAATATATGTTTTACCGCACTATGCAAAAGAAAATAACAGAAGGGCTCATAAAAACAATCAGATCTGCATAATAACAAACAGCCAGGCATCACTAGGGGCACTTGTAAACCCCAAGGTAACGTCCAAGCTGACATGGGAATGCCAAAAAGAACTGGAACTCCTGGGAGAACGCAGCAGGGTAACTCTAGTGGGTACCAGGGCATTCAGGAAAAAAAAACAAATTATACAAGCTGACCTCCCAAGTTATTGGCCAATGCAAATACCTTACTTGTTGGCAAAGTTGGAGAAAAATTTAGAAATTTTGTATTTTTAATAAGTACCAACAGGGCAAGCTTTATGGTTTTGGGGTTAACACCGTAAAAATGGTTAAACATATTCATTATCTGTTAACTTTCACACTTTTTTTGTATTTTTCCTCGAAATGATAGGAAAGTTAATAAATGAAATAATAAAGATTTTCAAAGTTACCTTTAAAAAAATTAAAAAAACATAACTCCACAACGACATAAAACAATCTGTTCTTTGTTAATAACATTTATCAATATTTCATAAAAATATATTTAAAAATTTTCTAAACTTACTCATCCTCTGCAGCTGCCCCATCACTTAGTGACTTCACAGTTAATATAAGTTCATTTTCCTGTGGTAACATTAACTTTGAAAATGGAGTTTTTTCGTAATTTTGCATTCTAGCCCAACTTGATAAAGTTTGTCTGCATGGTGCTATGTTTACTTCATTACTTATTCTTTGTTTTAAATCACCTAAAAACAGGATTTTATAAATATTAAAAATAGGTGATAAAAAAAAAGTATTTTTCAGAAACCCTCCGGAAAGTAGCTGTTTTTCATATAGTACAGAGGTCACTTCCTGTACTACGCCGGAAAAGAAAACACCCCGGGATTTTTTTTTGTGGCCTCTTAGGCGGTGAGTCGTACGAAACCGGGGACTCCAAAAATAATTTTTATTTTAAGAGAAAGCAGTGGCGTACTACTTTTTCCTTCAAAAATATCTAGTCAGAGTCCAGTACAGACGCCACTGTTGGAAATAAAAAAATGTTTCTTAGTTCAAAAAATGCTCTTTAATGCATAAACTCCGCACACCAATTTTCGTAAAAATTTTTAAAATGGTATGAAAATGACAATAAAAAAAATTTTTTTTCTTAAAATTTTAACACTCTGTATCTTAAAAGATAAGACGTTTAGGACATACATTCATATAGTTTTTTTCTTAAAATGGGTCCAAGAATCACCCCCTTAAATATTAGCATGTTATTAAGAAACAACCTGTATATTATTTTAGATTAATTTTTGTTCTAAATTTGATAATATATATTTTTAAAAATGATAGAAAATTTTTTGTCTTACTTATTTTCTGAAAATTATTACTTTAAACTTTTTAGGTTTAAAAAAAAACGGTTCTAATTGGACCTGGTTATGCAAAAAGGAACCAAACAACATTTACATTATTTGGAGGAAATTAAGAAGTATTAAAATTTTTACCTATAATATTTAATAAATTATATAAATTAATTAATATATTTTGTTTAAAAAATATTTCAGTTAAAGATTTTAATAATTTTTGTTCATTTTTTCCAAATAATGTAAATGTTGGTGGGTTCCTTGTGACATTATGGGGTACAATTATCTAAGAGGGGCAATTTTCCAATTTTTTTTTTAACTTTAAAGATTCATCAAAGTATTTACAAAACAGCAAGGTATTTCAAATGGATAAGTGTCAACAAATGAGAGCTTTCCGATATTCAAAAATTTTGGGTTTACAAAAATTGTGTAGAGAAAAGGTTAAAAATCGTTCCTCATATGGAGGCAATTGTTTAGATCCTTAATGCGTTGGCACGTCATTCGCTTCTTATAGTATATTTTTTAACGTTATAAAAATTAAATTTATATATTTTAATTATGGACTGTCCTAGAACTGTTGCCAAACCAATTTAAAAGAATGGTTTTAACACTGAACAAGTAATGTAGACTCTAGTCTGAAACTGGTGTATCAAGGACATAAAAACTAAAAATTTTAATATAGAGTAAATATAAAAGCTTCTCTGAATTTAATAAATCTTTTAACCTAATTTCACTTCTACACATAACATGTGATGTATGCTTCACTGGCCCTGTAGCTTTTTAAGCACTAATATTCAGACATGCACATTTAGAAGGTTTACATTTTACTGGGTAATAACGAACAAAAGTAAAAATGGTCAAAAGGTTATTTGAGAGAGAGAGAGAGAGAGAGATAATATTACATTTTTTACTGAAAAAGTTTAATAATATTGAATTATTAATCTCTATTGGTTCATTGAGAACATACTGTGTGTTTTTAATTTTACTGATTTCCAAGGATTTCAAAAGATAGAGTTGCAGTTGTAGATGTCCTGTAAGAAAAATAAGAATGATCCTATTATTAGTTTAAATTATTAGTCTGAAGTGTTTTATTAACCTCAGTGATTATAGGAGTTCTATAAAGTAATGATCAAATCGATTAAAATATATTTAAATCTACATATTTTTTGGACCTAAATGGTTTCATATTGAGTTATAACTGTCAAATTTTTAAATACCCTGGATTTTTTTTAACTGTACTCTAAAAATACCTTTTAAGTTATAAAAAAAACAAGTATTATACCTGGTACTTAAACAAAGGATAAAGGGATTATCAATAAGATTTACTTTGTATGAAAAGTTTATGGAAATTAAACAAAAAATGTATTATTAAATGTGTAATAGTAAAAAAGTAGTAGTTGTTTCTATGGTGTTTGTCGTGCCAATTTAGCACCTCAAACTAATCCTCTACAGTATTTGAAGCATAATTCAGTAATTGAAAGTTTCTGTTTATTCCACACAGATGTTAATGAATTAAAAGCAACTATTAAAGAAAAAAAAAACAAAAACTCATCGGGAATTGATAATATTGCCTTAAGGGTTTCTGAAAATTTGCCGGATGTGGCCCTAAATATTCTTGTATCGGCTATCAACCATTTATTTGATACTGGCATCTTTCCACAATGCCTAAAAATAGCTGTCGTCAAACCCTTATATAAGAGTGGTGACCCCAACGAGCCAGCGAATTTTCGACCCATTTCTCTTCTACCTACCCTTTTAAAAATCATTGAAAGGCTAATCAAGTCTAGAATGATTAGCTTCCTTGAACGCCACAAACTACTATCCTCAAATCAATTTGGCTTTCAGGGTTCAAAGAGCAGTCAAGATGCCATCTTCGCTCTCCTTGAAGGAGTTTATACACGGCTTAATGAGGGGGATGTTGCTGCAGCAGTATTCTGTGATTTTTCCAAAGCATTTGACTGCGTCAATCAGAGAGTACTGCTTGATAAAAGTTTCCTTGGACTGGCTAAGATCATACATATCTAACAGAAAACAACTCGTGGAAACCTCTAGCGGAACTTCACGGATGCAGACAATAAGGCATGGCGTACCTCAGGGGTCAGTCCTGGGACCATTATTGTTTTTGATTTATATAAATCACTTAAATAATATTGGTCTAGATGCAAAAGTTCAGATTATTTGCAAATGATACAACTATTCTGTGGCGCGGATCAAACTCCCATAATGTTATTGCTTCCCTAACCAATGATTTACTAACATTGAAGGATTGGTGTGATGCAAATTCTCTCTGTCTTAACATTGCAAAAACTTTTCAACCAACGATATACCCATTGAAACTAGTGTAGTAGAAAACAAATCTGTGACCAACTTTCTCGGTATATACATTGATAAAAACCTAAAATTCAATGAACATGTTTCTAAATTCAATAGAAAACTTGCTTCTGGCTGCTACGTGGTTAGGGTGGTTTACAATGAGCTGGGACAGTCACTGGCAAAGTCTGTCTATTTTTCCTTGGTAGAATCTTACCTAAGATATGGAATTTCTTTTTGGGGTTTCTGTAGTAGGCTACTATTTCAATCAGTGTTTGTACTAAAAAAGAGAGCTTTACGTTTTATGTGCGGAATCCTACCGAGAGAACACTGTCGGTCATATTTTCTAAGGGAAAAAATCTTGACTCTGCCTTGTATTTTTATATTAGAGACGACCATGCTTATTCACAAGAAATATGTAGACAATGAAATATGCAGCGTTTTTAATACACGCAATTTAAATAAATTAAGACTTCCAATACCTGCAAGCTCCCTTACAAAAAAGTCTATAATATATGAATCTTCAACACTTTAAAAAATCAATTAAAAGATGTTGGAAGTAAAGGCATATTATAATTTGGATGAATTTTATGCAGATACTTTCTCGGATGCATAAAGATTGTGGTGATTATGTTTGTGACTTAGTTTACAAGAATCGTTGGTTACAGTAATTGTTGACTTATGTTGAAATCTCTGTTTGTAATAGCCAATGTCAAATGTATTATACTTTTTTTTTACTTTTTCTATTACTGTAAATTCTTAATTATTATTATAATTTTAATAATTTTTTATAATTCTCTCTCTTAGTTATTATTTATTAATACATATATATTTACTAATTTATATACCATATGGTTACTTTTTAGTCCCTAAGACGCTTTGTCTATACAATAAAGCATATTTTAATTGATTGATTGATACTGCTGCATTGTGAACATAAATGCAGTCAAGTGAAGTTTTAAAACTATTTTTAATAATATAAAAAGCTTTATGAAATTTAAACCAAAAGTGAACGAAAAAAAGATGCTCAACTTACTTAAATTAGCACTGTCCGGCAGCCTAATTTTAATAACTCTTTCACAATATTTAATATTAAAAGTCAGTATTTTAGGTCCTGTAGAGGCACTCGCAGGCCCACTCGAAGTTGATGCACCAAAATTGTTTTCATGTGAAGAACTTGAAGAAAACTCCCTTTTTTTCGATGGTGGATGTCCAATACTGTTTCCTACTTCCATAACATCTAGGGACTTTGCAACCGACGTAGGTGGTAGACGTATTGCAGGTGGCATATCGGTGTCATTTTCGACTATCATAACATCTGGGTCGTGTCGAACGTGGAAAGCCTGAGTGTCCGGGGGCATAACTCTGCTAACTGCTCTCTTAAAATTTAAAATAAAAATATAAGATTAAAAAAGATTCTGCAACTTTTTAGTTGAAATTATAATTAATAATATCCCAAATGAACTCTGGTGCACAAAGTAATGTTAATGCCCAATTCTGGGATTAGTTAAGCTTTATCCCACCAAAAACACTTATGTAAAATAAGAACCAAGTATCCAAAAATCTCGGCCTCTTAAAGTTCTGAGATTTAAAACTGGACCAAGTCCTGTCCTCAATTTTGTCCCACTCTTTTGTGACTTAACAAGTTTACTGATCTGTTAGTATTAATGAATGTTCTTTTTTATTAATACAATGTTTTTTTTTTAATTAATACAGATAGATTACTAAAAAACTTGCCAAGTCAAAAAAAAGTGGAAAAAAATTGTGGACAGAATTTGGTCCAAATTTAAATCTCAGAACTTTAAGAGGTAAAGGTCTCTGGATAGGAACTTTTACATTTCTTATCTTTTTTCTGAGTTCAATAAATGAAAAACAAATGAGGGGGATCTCATGCCTTTCTTCTCAGTATACCTTGCTCTGTAGGTAGAACCTAACCTTTATAGTCCAGTAACTGAAGACCTGAAAGTACCTAAAGCTGTAAATAAATATGTACAGTTTTCATTTGTGGCGCAATTCTTAGGTCTTCGCGGTTGCGAATTAGAGAATTTTTGTTTAGACAAAAAATGAAGATCACCTCAAAATCTACAAAAACGGCCGTCGAAAAATCCATAACCAGATTTTCTAGAAATTCGGAAACGGCTAAAAAATGCAGATGGGCATAACAATTTTTTATCAAAACGCAGGAAAGATGGTAAAGGAAATATTCTGGGATCATTGAACACTTGCTAAGGTCTCATTATAAAAAAGAAATGTTAGTAACAAACCATTTTTTCAAAAAATTAAAATAAATTAATGAAATACTTTCAAAATATTGTAAAAAAAACTTTGACCGCTTTTTTTAAATATTCTAGAAAAATCAGAATGGATCCAAACCAACGAAATTTTGGATAGAAGTAAAGTAAACAAACCTTGTTTGGCATTAATATGTTCAGGGGGACAAGGAGGGATAGTTCTTGTAAACACACGGCACAACAACACACAAAATAACATCACTCCGGAAATAATAACTTTTTCAATGTTTATGGCATTGCCCCATAAATTACATTTTTATAAATCGAAGATTCTTTATTGTTAAAAATTAATTTTAAAGCCGGAAAACTATTTTTGTTTATTATCTGAAGTGACAGACAGACATGACATTTACTTTAGAGACCCAATTCGATTGCTGTTGATCAAGTCAGTTTACAAAACGTGTTATTGAATAATACAACCTACTAGAAAGAGATAAAATAATATTGGAGTGCCGTACAACACCTGATTTACTATCATTTTTTATTAAACGAAAGCTTGGAACTGTCATATTAATAAATGTTTATATTTAAATCGATGTTGCCTATATTAACACAAAAACCAATATTTTTGAATAATTTTATTACATTTTTAAGGTAATTTCCTGATTTTGGTTTTTAAGATCTGGCAATTTATTTACGTTTTTCCAAAACAAAAACAAACAGATCACTATACCAAACACCCTGCCTACAAACTGGCGTTGCGTTAATTTTAGTCCTTGAGTTTGTTGATCCAAACTCATATGCAATGATAGGTACGGGTTTTCCCATTCCGATGAACTTTGAATGATTAAAAAATGTACATTATTGCCCGAGTAATGGAACAATTCGTCCGCCCGCTTATAAGCGAATCCATGAAGAGAGCGGCATTCTAGCGGTAGAGCGGCAGCTGAAATTAGGGGAATTTTGGGTCCCGTTATTTCGAAAACTATTGATTTTTGAAAAAAAAATAAGGACCATTTTGGTAGATTACAAGGTGATCTTCATTTTTTGTCTAAACAAAAATTGTCCAATTCGCATATTTTGTCAGATATTAGCGGGAAACCCATTTTTCAGGCCTTGAGGGGCCTTTTTCAGCCCTTTCCCACCTGTTGATGTTGATAAACTTTTTTTCCCAACAAGAAAAAACTGTACAGATTTATTTACAGCTTTGTCCCTTCATGTACTGGTCTGAATATGAAGTACGAAAATTGCTAATTTTTATGTGTTTTTAATAGCACCTGGTTTGGAATCTAATTGATAAACTGTAGCAATTTTATTTCTTTAGTAAAGAAAATTCTGCCCGCATTTTTAATTCTAAGACAATTACAGCCCCGTAAATTTAGGTTCAATCGGATTCCAAACGGTAGTCCGCCAAGCCAAATTCCGGCCTGATGTACGCAGTGTATACAAAAGAAAAACTTAAGATAAAAAATGTGTATTTGGTAAAACTTATTTTATTAACAGTATTGGTAAATATACAGGGTGTTCCAAAATCAGAGTTTTCATTGTTAGGTACTTTTTTTTAAATGAAGCCATATTGTGTGTGTGTGTGAGAACACTTTTGTTCTTCGAACTGTACAAGCCGCCGGCCTGCTTAACTACTACTCCTTATGTTTTAACCAAGGTTACAGCAATCAATAACTATTTCAAGACTACTCTAAGAAAACGTCTAAAATTATTAGGCGTGTTGTTAAATTCATCAGATGGTTTAGCGCTGAAATCTATCGTGACGTCACACTAGATTACCGCTAGTTTTATCCTTGTCCATATACTACTAAAACAACGGCCATCTTTCTTTAGCGCTTTTCTATCAATTAATTTAAAAACGGTTTAATGAAACAGCGATTAGTGCGCACGATTCATCGATTAATTTAACAACACGCCTATGGTTAATGGTAATTTGCATAGAAATGTAAATATTCCCTGTTGCCTCGTTTTTTATATCATTTTTACGTGTTTTTTTAAGTGACATAGAAATCCGAACACCCAGTTTAAATGGTTTTATTTTAATAAAATTTGGTGAATTTATTTATCTTACTAAAAATAACAATTGATGAAATTTGCAGCCTTATCAGTCTGAGATTTCGGTTTTTATACTGCTTTTTTTAAAATTCACTAACAATCTAAAAATTAATATTGCAGCCGCAGTAAAGATCCAAATTTGGCGGATTTTGGTTCTTGACATTCTTTACAATAATTGGTTACGATGCCTAGAGTACAGAGACCTGTACGATTTCGTCAACTTAGTGAGTTTGAGAGGGGCCGTATAGTGGGACTTCGGCAAGCTGGACTTTCTTTTCGGGAAATTGCAGTTAGAGTGCAAAGAAGTTTAGACACTGTGGTTAGGTGTTGGCATGGCTTCAAGAAGGCCGTACGCGAAGAGCAAGGGGCACTGGACGCCGCCGTAGAACAACAGACCGTAAAGTACGTCGCCTAAGATTATTGGCTTTAAGGGACCGTTTCTCCACTACCAGGTCCATTGCAAATGAATGGTTTGCAGAACATGGAAGACCTATTGGCATGCGAACTGTTTACCGACTAATGAGAAGTTCTGGCCTGTTTTTATACCGACCACACTGGGTCCTCCCTTTAACTCCAGAACACCGACGTAATCGCCTTGAGTGGTGCAGAGAACGGTCACTCTGGGATCAGGAATGGAACAGTATTGTCTTTAGTGACGACTCTCGATTTTGTTTAGGCATGCACGATGGTCGAGCCAGGGTTAGAAGGCGACGCACAGCGTTTCATTTGGAACATCTAGCTAGACAAAATTCATTATCGAATTTGCTGGAACTGCGTACCTGATTCGCTAGGGGGAAGTCCCGTGGGCCCGATTCCAAGAATTGTTTAACACTAATTTTAGTCACTAATAAGATTACAAGAGAGAAATAAAACAAAAGTTAAGTAAATTGTCGCTTGGTTGCAATTTGATCATTTACAGAACAACTTATATGCCAGTGAGTTGTAAGTTTTTAAAGTGATCTTAACGATGGAGTTAGAAGTTAAAGGTATGCCCTTTCTTATTTTACTATGAATTTAAATGTATATATCACAAAATATTTTTAAACAATGAAAATTTGATATAATTTGAATTTTTTTGTCAATTTTCAATGTTCATAGGACACAAAGGACATGTCACCGCATGTCACCGGTCTGCAATTTACTTATATGATACCTACAGTTGTTAACTTTTAAACCATAATGATATTTAAGTGCAGACTTTTGCATAACTATTTTTTTCTTTTTTTATTAGAGTACATCTTTTCCATTTCAAAAATAGAATTTTTTGATGAATTACAGGATTAGATATGACCCTTATCAAGAATTTTGCAACAATACTTAAAACTTTAGCTTCTGGGTACGAAATTGATATTAAAAAATTTAAATGTTTAGCACAAAACACAAAAAAATTATACCTTGCTCTCTATTTGTGGTATTATATGCTTGTTACTGTGCACAAAATTCTTGTGCACAGTGCAGATATTATAAAATCTGCCCTTCTACCTATTGGGCAGCTTTCTAGAGAAGCTCAAGAAGCTTGCAACAAAGATTGCAAAAGATTCCGCGAGTATAATACTAGAAAGCATTCCCGTATTGCAATGAATAGGGATTTACTAAATATGTTACTAATCACGCCTGATCCTGTTATTAACGGTCTTAGAGGGCTTCCAAAAAAGTGACAGGCAAACTGTTCTCTGAAGTTTTAGAATTATTATTACCACCCACTGTAAATATAAGCTCTAATGTAAGTAGTGTTAGTCATAATATTAGCATGGAGGATTATTTTATGGAAGACTCATCAGAGACAGTGGACGAACTTAGTGATAAGAAGTAAATACGAGTTTTACAAACTATTAATTAGGTTAATGATGTCCTATGTTTAAATTGCACCTTTATTGTTTTTTTCCTTGAACCTCTTAAAACTAACCACTTTTGTTTTGCGTGTTTTGTGCAAAAACCAAACCAAGTTTACATAACAAAGCCGTAAAAAGCAACAAGACGTAATAAATAATTTTGTCTAGCTTGCTTCTCCTAATGAAACACTGTGCGAGGTAGTGAAAGGAGGAATCCACAGTTTTTTGTTGAAAGACATGTTCATCACACTGTTGAACTGGTTTGGGGTGCTATAGCTTATGGTTTCAGGTCACCTCTAATCTTCATCAGAGGTAACATGATCGCACAGCGTTATATCCAAGAAGTTCTAGAACCCCATCTTTTACCATATCTTGACACCCTGATAAATCCAACTATCCAACAAGATAATGCCCGACCACATGTTGCAAGAGTCACAATGGACTTCTTTCAACATAATGATGTCACATTGTTACCATGGCCACCAAGATCTCCCGACTTATCCCCAATTGAACATGTGTGGGATATGCAACGTCCTCCTCAGACTCTAGGAGCACTTCGAGAGGAGTTGGTGATTACCTGGAATGAGATACCACAGGAGGACATTGACCACCTGATTAGAAGCGCGTTGGAGAATGCGTAACACATCGGGGTGCATCCACACATTATTAAAGGTAAAAGGGCTTTAAAGCAATGCAATATTTTAATCATTTACTTATTATGCTTCATTAAGTACGGATACAAAATTTTATTAAAATAACTTTAACATTTACATTTAAACTGGGTTTTTGGATTTCTATGTCACTTAGTATATATTCATGTAATGTGCTTTTTGTTTATATTTTACATTTATTATTATTTTGAAGATCAGTCCTATGGTCTCCAGGTTATGCTTGTCACATAGACAGAATTGAGAATATTTAGAACAAACACTTTCCCTACCAGAATGTACCTTATGCAACAAGGCTTTTGCTTTGTGGTCTTCAAAGCTTGCAGACTCGGTGGAGGGGTGCCTATGTGTTGTTCTTGTATAAGATAATTAATGGATATGTGAATTGTAGCAGTCTGTTAAGCTTATTATTGTTTTTAATTCCTGGTAGAAACACACGGCAAATACAATTATTCTATGAAAGGTATCACAGGACAAACTATGGCTTAAATAGTTTTGCACACCGTTTAATATACATATATAATAGATTTTATTCTGACTGTGATATATATTTTTTATTAGCTTAGCCATGTTGAAGGCGATTTTAAAACACATTTGTCTTGTATTGGTTGCAGTGTTGGGTATATGTAGTTGTATATTTAATTTGTGAACTGAATTTGTACCATTTAGAAGTTTTACTTTGTGTAGTGTACTACCTGAATAAATAATTTACTGACTCCTACAATCTTCGAGCAAAAACAAAAATATTAGACAACATAAAACTTAAGTCACTTTTGAACATGCCTTCACCACACTGTTAAAAAAAATATAATTAAAATTCCTGGTCACATCATCACATTATTAGTAATATTTTAAAATTGTTTGTGTAAGTCCATTTTTTTTGTAATAAATTGTAGTAAGTGTTATAAGTATATTGATAAGTATGAAAGCCATATGGCACAAAATATAAATTTTACAGGAGAAACAAAAAACTGATTTGCTGCACTATTTCGCCTAGATACATTTTTTTTTTCATGTTTTGAATTTCAGCTAACACCCACAAAATGTTTTGAAGTGAGAAACACACAGTAAACACTTAAAAATGTAGCCAATCTTCCTTGAATAAACAAGGTATTAACACTAAATCCACTAAATCTTGGGAGCGGCTGATGTGTGGTTCCTGTTGTCTGTAAAGAGCAGCAATGCGCAGATGGAATTTTTGTAACAGCTGTTATATAAAATATACCTAATTTTCTATCTAAACCACCAAAATTTCATTTTTGAAAAAATAAAAATTAAAAATTTAAAAACCCCCCTTAAACCATCGATTATTTTAGGGAGAAAAAAAAGTTTTTAAAAATTTTGTTAAAATTTTAATCCCAAAAAACTTTTAATTTTTAAAATTTTAAAATTTTTTTTTTTTTAAAATTGGGGAAAAAACCGGTAAAAAGGGGTTTTTCCCCCCCTTTCCAAAAATTTTTGTTCAATGGGCAGAGGGAAACCTTCTTTAAAAATATTTGAGGGTAACTCATGGAAAAATTATTTTTATTTTTAAAAAACTTTTAAAAATAACAATTAATAAAAAAAAAAAGAAAAATTATTTTTAAAAAAACCCCTTTTTTTTAATTTGGGGTTTCCCAAATTTTGTTTTAAGTATAAAAATTTTTTATTATTTTAATTAAATTTTAAAATTTTTGGCAAAAAAATTTTTTAAATAAAAATAAAAATTTTTTGGGGTTTTTTAAATTTTTCTTTTAATTTTTTTAAAAAGGGTTTTTTTTGTAAAATAAAAGGGGAATTTTTAAATAAAAGAGGAAATTTAAATACCAAATTTTTTCATTTTGTTTTTTTTTTAATTTAAAATTTTTTTTCCTGTAAAAATTTAAAATTAACCTCTTCTAAATTTAAAATTTTTTTTCCCGAAAAAAATTTTTTTTAAAACCCCCAAAATTTTTAAAAAAAATTTTAATTTTTTTTAAAATTTTTAAAAAAATTGGTTTTACAAAAAAAAAAATTTTTTTTTTTTATAAACTTTAACTTTAAAAATTTTTAAATTTTAAAAATATTTCATTTCCCCCAACCCTTTTGCCCACCGGGGGCCTTTAAAAAGGACAAAAAAAAACCCCCCAATTCTTTTTTTAAAAATTTGTTTGGCGGCTTTAGGGGCTTTTAAATCTTGTTTTTAAAAATTTGGCAGAAAATTTTTTTTCCCCCAAAAACCCGGAAAAAATAATTTCTTTTTGGGGGAAATTTCTACCTTTTAAAAAAAAATTGGGGTAAATTTGCTCCAAAATTTTTTTTGTTTTCTCCCTTTTTTTTTAGTTTTTCCTTTAAATTTCCCCAATTTATTTTTTAAAATTTCCCCTTTTTTTTTTTTTTTTTTGGGGTTTATTTTAAAGTGCCCCCTTTAAAGGACCGGTGGTTTTGTCTATTTTTTAAAATTTTTTTTTTTAAAATTTTTTTTTATTTTTAAAAAATTAAAATTTGGTTTAAATTTTTTTTTGGGGGAAACCCGCAAAAAAAAATTTTTTTTGGGTAAAAAAAAATGGTTTAAAGGGAAAAAAGGGCTTTGGGTTAAATAACCCCCGGAAGTTGGAAAAGAGGAATGGGAAACCCTTTAAAAACCCTGGGAATTTGGGAAAATTTTATGCCCCGAAAACCCTTTTGGGGGGCCTAAAAAAACCAAACAATTTATTTCTCCGGGGCCCCATTTGGGAATAACCCTTTTCCCCAAAGGCCCGTTCCTAAAAAAAAATTTTTTCCCCCCCAACCAAAAAATTTCCCCCCAATTTTTTTTTCCAATCCCAAGGGGCCCCCTTTTTAAACCGGTTAAAAAAAATTTTTGGGATTTTAAAAATTGGTTTTGGGGGGGGGGTTTAAAAAATTAAGACTTTTTTTAAAACCAAAAAAGGAATTTTTCCCTAAATTGGTTTCAAAATTCCCCCTGGTGATTTTTCAATTAGGGGAAACAAGGGGGATTATGGGTTAAAAAGGGGGATTAAAAAATTTTTAGGACCATTGGATTCCCCCCTTTCCCAAAAAAACACGCCCCTCGAAGTATAGTTTTCAACCCTTTTTAGGTGAAAAAAAGCAATTTTGGGAAAATTTTATTCGGCCCAAAAATTTAAAATTTTGGTTCCCTGGGGGTTTTAGTTCCCCCCTTATTTAAAAGGTTTTTTGTAGTTAAAAAAAAAAGGGGGGTTGGGGTTTTTAAATTAAGATATTTTTGGGGAAAAACCTTTTGTCTTCCCAATTTTTGACAAAATTTTTATTTTTCCCCTTTAAAAAGGAGGTTTCCAAGAGGCCCCCCCCCAAAAATCAACAAAAAATGAACCCCCAAATGGGGCCCCCCCAAAAAATTTCTTTTTGAAAAAATCCCCCTTCGAAAATCACTTTTTTAAAAAAAGTCATTTTTAAAAATGAACAATTGTAAAAAAAAGAATTAAAATTATTTTTTAAAAAATTTTTAAAAATTTGGTAGGGGTTAAAAAAATTTTAAAAAAAAATTTTTATTTGGTTTTGGTTTAAACCAAATTTTTAAATTTTTTAAATTAAAAAAAAAGGGGGTTTTTCCGGTTGGAAATTTGGCCCCAAAAAAATATAGGAAAAAAGGGGGAAAAACCAGAGATTTTAAAATTTTTTTTAAAAAAAAAATTAAAAAAAAATAAAATTTTTTTTTTTAAAATCGGGAGATATTTTTTTAAATTTTAAAAGTTTTTTAAATTTAAAACCAAATTTTATTTTAAAAATTATTCTGTCCAAAAAACCCCCATAATTTTAAAAAATTTAAAAAAGGTTTTTTATTAACTCAAAAAAAAATATGTTTTTGAAAATTAAAAATTTTTATTTTTTTTTTTTTTTTGAAAATCCCAAAAAAACCCCAAAGGCCCTTTTTTAAAACCCCAGAAACCCCTTTTAAAAAAAAAAAATTTTTTTTATTTTTTTTTTTTTTAAAAATTTTTTAAAAATTTTTTTTAAAAAAAAATTTCTTTTGGGGTTAAGGGGCGCAGAAACACAAAAATTTCGTTTGGTATTAATTATTAAACCATTTTTTTTTTTTTGGGGAAAAAGGTTTTGGCTGTTTTTTGTGCTTGGTTTCTTATGATTAAATAAATAAAATAATTAATAAAGATATCCGTTTTTTCTGTTACGTAAACGGGTTAAAGATTAAAGTTTGACAGCTCGGTCGGGCGAATTTTAAGTTTGGTTACAGGGGCCCCAAAAATGCTCATTTTCATTATTTTTTAAATTTTAAATTTTTTAAGAAAAAAAAAGTTGGCCAACTTTTAAAAAAAAATTTTCGAATTTTTTAAAGTTTTATAAACGCCCTTTTATATATTAGTGTGCAACGATCTTACACTAAAATTAAATTAAATTTTTTAAAGTTTCCTTTATAAACCAGCCTTTTTTTAACAGTGTACATTAGCTGATTAATATTTAAACACATATTTCTTCTTGTACTTCTCAAAATTTCCATTGTTTAAGAGACTTAATATTAAATAAAATATGATTTTAAAGTTAAAAAGTAATTAAGCAGGGTCACTATCCACCTGCCTAAGTATAATTTGAAATATAATAAAAGTGTCCTTTGACTCTTTGTACCTACCAGTCCAAAAAAACCTAATCTATCAAATAAAATTATAAGACTTGTAAATTAATTGTGAGGATTATGATTTAAGATACATTTTTAGGCCTGACATACACAATGAAAGTTAAAGGAGCACTGATCTTCAAATTTTTAATGTAACCCTATTTATTATGAAAAGAATGAAAAATTTCATTAAAAATCTGTTACTACAATTAAATAAAATATAATTTGTTCACCCTCAAAGTGTTAGAGAAAAATATATCATAAACCATATAGTAATTGGATCTAAAAATAAGAAGTAGCCCTTTGTATGCGCCAAACATAAAATTTTTGCTTTTGTATGAGATAAATATGATTTAAATAAACATACCAGAAGATCCCAATTCGTCTCCTCTAAGTGAAAAATCGCCTCAGCAACATCCTCTACTCCCGTACAAGCCTAAAAACACAAAAAAAAATTATTGCAAATATTGTTTGTCATTGCAAAACCCGTCCATAACATTGTTAAAAAAACGTACACTTAATCGGATCAAAATGAATGATTGTGCTTTTGATCCACTTACCTGAAAATCTGCTAGAATTTCCTCTCTATTTTCCGACATGGTTAAGCTTATATTCAAAATGAAACTTATAAAAATATAAACTTAATTTTAACCTGCACACAAAACCTAACACTCGAGTTGTCAGTAAATGTCAGGTTGTCTCTTATATCTTTCGTTTTCATGTCAACCAACCAACGAATAAAAAGGAAAATGCGCGCGACTGGTTTTTCCTTACCACCTTCAAGATGCCCCACGGGAGGCAGTCTTGACGTTCGGCCGTGCCAACGAGCATGGGAGAGAGAAAAAAAAATAAGAGTACCCACTTTCTCTCTGGCTTCACTTGCTAATTGGTCTCGCTCTACATGCTAATTGGTATATATTTCTCCTCGCCGATCAATCGCATGGGACAGGAGTAAAAGGTTGTACACTTATTTCTTGTTTCGCGCACGGCCAAACGGCATGACTGCCTTTAGTGGGTATTTTTCAATTATCGCACAAAACCGCATTATGCCACATAATGCTCAACATTTAGTATTTCAGCTACCGTACTGCCTCGCATAATCGGTTTTGGCTGTTTCCATTAAGGCTCGCTAATGTGGCATTATGCGGCATTAGTGCACACTTTTCGCTGTAGTTGAAAAACACCCAGTGTTACAACTATGGTACATCTACGAACGTACCAAATTTGTGGTAGTGCTTTGCTTTGTTTACTATTTTTGGTTCCGTCGGTGGACGTTCAACCAGCCCCCCCTTTTCCGGGGACACACTTTTTTAATAACGTGGCTTTCCCAGGTTTGGGGTAGGGGGAACTTCTGGATAGCCGGGCTCTGTCCCCCCCAAAAATTCCGAACTTTTAAAAAAATTAAATTCTCAAAATTTTCAAAATTTTCATCGATGCGGGGACAAAAAAAGGAAACCGAAGGGTGACTGCTACTGGTATTGGCATAACCGTTTTCTGTCAGTACCGCCTTTCCCCGGGGTGAGCCAACCATTTTTCCGCCATTGGGGAAAACCTTTGGGCCCCTGAAAGAAACGGGAAAAGGGGAAACATCGTCACAGCGTTGGGGCCCCCGAAGAAGGACTCCATCTTTTGGTTTTAGTTTCTTTTTGATCCCCGAGGGGAAAGGTTTATACAGCCCTTCCCCGCCCCCTTCCCCCGGAAAAAAAAAATGTAGTTTTTTTTGGGGGAGCACTTCACTGATCGGAGGTCAAATAGGAACGGGGTTTGTGGTAGGGGAAGGGGGAAACAGCCAAAACCCAAACGGGGTTTTTTTTTCCCCCGGGGGCATACCCCCTAAAAATCTGGGCAAACTGAATGCAACTAATGTATTTCTTATATGCTCAAGACAACACCCGGGGAAAAATACAAAAGGTTTTTTTTTTATTATAAAGAATTTTGGCGACATACCGCGTTTAAAATCAAAAAAAGTTAACATATCGGTTTATTTGGGGGGGGCAATAACGTAGGGAAAGGTGTTATGACGTAAAATATTTACGTCATTACTTTGTCCCCCTACCACCGCTATCGCCATTAGTCGGGAGGATCGTTAAAAATGGTCGTAAAAGTAAAATTAAAATAATGGGGGTTTTTTGGGGTTTTTTTTGTTTTGGGTTGCAGTTTTTTTGATTTGTTAGTTAATTCCCAAATGACTGAATTGGTGCAATTATATTAAAATTATAGTGCAAAAGATTTACTTGTTACAGTTGACTTGAAAGCAGCTAATGCTAATCTCTTATTGATTGGAAAATTTGGTTTATATAATGACAAACAGACCTAATTAAAATTTACCTTCGATCATATACCTGTTAGAAGCAGCCTTTAAGCTCGACCGTACGAACAATCCAGATAGATTCTGGTGTAAATTAGTTTTCAATTAAATTCTTTAACTCTTGAAGTAGTCAAAAAAATGCATTTTTACTCAAATTAAAACCCCAGTTAAAAACCCCAAGGCATAGTTTTAACCAAGGGGGAACGATCCCCCTGGCGGCGTTTTGGATTTTTAAAAGGATAAAGCTGTTTAAAGGCTTTTCCCCAAAGTTGAGGGGGAAAAGGGTTTTAGCACGTTAGCATTTAAAGGGAAAAAAAATTTGAATTAAAAAATGAAAAACCCCGCCACCATATGACCCCGCCCCCCCCCAAAACCTCAACTTGAGTTAAAAATTCTTGTAAATTCCCCCAAAAAAAAAAAAAACGCACACGAAACAATTAAATTGAAAAAAGGGGGAGACAGATCATTTCCCCAAAAAAAGGGGGGTTTGAACCCGGGGCGGCAAGAAAAATGACCTTTTTTCCCCCCAAAATTTTTGTGAATCGTACTGCTTTTGTTAAGTTATGCTGTGATACCAGTGTGATCCGTGATCATGTTTAGGTTACCCTGAGGTTACCTAGCAACGAGCTACCTAGCAAAAATTTGCTACTTGTCAAAGTCAGGTGCTGTCAGTGATACCACCAATACAAAAAATTGTTTATTTTCTCTGTTTATGTTTGTATTTTTGTATTATTAACACCTAAGCTTGGAAAACATTTTTAACGAATTTTCAAAACCATTTACGTATTATTTAAGTGAAATTCGAATTACAAAAGTCGTTTTTTCTCCCAGTTAAAGTTAAACATTAAACAATAAATGATCTTTAATTTAATTAATGTTAAAGTTGCTCCAAAAATAGTGTTCAGTATTGTAAGTTTAATAATGGTATTATTTTTGCTTTAACTAAATGAAATTCAAATTTCCGCCTATGCGTCGTTTGTAGACTTGCTTGGGACTACATACCTATGAAACTTGGATAATCTAAATAAGATAAAATAAGTAGATACATAATATACTAGTTATTGTATTTTAGGTTCTAGTGTCATTAGTAATATTGTCCTGGTACTCCACTATTTGTTTAAGTAGATATTTAAAATATTTAGAATCCAAAAATTAAGCAAAATGCCATTTTCTGCTGATGCTGTAGCTGCTCAACAAGTTCAAGAACGACTTCGGTCACTGTTTGGTATTGTTCAAGAAATTGAAAAGAAAAGAACTGTTTGTGAGCAGAGTGTAAATGCTTTGCAGAGATATAGTAATGATGAGAAAGGACAGAGTGTACAGGTTAGTATACTATAGAAACAAAAAAAATTTTTGCTTTAAAAAAAACCTATTGTGTTAAAAAAAAAAATATTTCCAAAATTTGTTTTTATTTCTCAGAAAACTAAATCACTTATAAAAACAGCCATCCCCCGACTGAAGCTGAAAGAGAAGTTATTCAACAAGCGTTAAAAAAAGATTTATGAAATAAGAAATATTAAGAATGAAAGAAGAAACGGGAAAAATAATTATTAACTAAAGTATTTTTTTTTTTGATAATACAAGAGTTGTAGAAAATTTGTATTTAAAAAAACTAATTTTTTAGTTTTCTAAAAAAATAGAATTCCCCATAAATGAGAGAGGTAATGCTTAAATAAAAAACATTTTCCCCCTTGTTTGCGTCTGAGTAAAGTAATTTTTTTTTTTGACAAATTTACATAATGCTTATTTATTAGCTCTTAATATTGTTTATTGTTAATTATTTAAAAAAAATTTATAACTAGCCCCGTTCTTTGTGTCATACAGTCTTATTGCATCTTAAAGTGATGGCAGTTCTCAATATTTTCGAAAAATAATTTTAATGTAAAAAAGGGCCCGGTAAAAGGGGACTTCCAAATCTCTATTTTCATGTATTATAATTATACTGAACCTGAAAATGTATAGTTTTTTTTTTTCCCCAAATTTTTTTTTTTAGGCTAGAATTTGGGCCAAAAAAAGGAAAATATTCAAGAGGAAGGTTTTAAAAGGGGTAAGTTTTTGCTCAAATTTTTCCCTTTTTTTGGGAAAAGTAGGTAAAAAAACACCACCTTTATGGGGGAGCAGTTCCAGCTGATAGAAATTATGTAGCTAAGGTAAACTTATATTTCATTATTTGATTTTAAGCAAAAATATTTTTTTAAATTTGTTTAGTATTCTTAAATAGTTTATGAATTATTCTAAAATATTTATTATAGGTTGGAGATATGGTTGCTGCCCTAGCAAAAAATAAAAAAAGGGGGAAAAAAACTGGATCTTAGCTGAAGTAGTAAGTTATAACCCAAATACAGCAAAGTATGGGGGGGATGATATTTTAAAGGAACAGAATCAAAAAGGAAGGCATATGTTAAGAAAAAAAGAGTTATACCAATTTTCCTTAATGAGAGCTAATCCTGAAACAACCCCCGAGGCTTTGTTTCCACAAGGAACATTAAAAAATAAATACAATTATAACTAAAAAGTTAAGATTGCAGGACATAATAAATAGTTTATTTATTTCAAACTATATAATAAAATTCCCCCAATCGGGGAAAAAAGACACTTGCTTAAAAAAAAAAATTTAAAATTTATTAACAAAAGATCAAAAAAAGCAAGCATTTTAAAGAAATTAGAATGCATGAAAACAATTTTAAAGTTTTGATGTATAAGTCCTGTGAGCCCCTTTAAAATTTTCTTTACAGTATAAAAACAATATAACAAAAAAATAGAGAAGCATCAATCGGGAATGATTTTTCACAGTACCAAAAGTTTATGAATATTGAAGGGGTAAAACCCCCTACACTCGCAGTGATCGAATCATCACCCGGGCTGAACGACGGAAAGTACGTAACGAATGAAGATGGTTGTCTGGTTTGGGGACTGGTTGGGGGTTCCCGCTCCGTTTTTTCAATCTTTTTGTCATGACTAGTGCGGAAAACAAAAAAAGTCCGGGGTCCAAAAGTGTCACCATATCAAAAAATCCCCGGCCCCCACCATCCCTGGGACTTTGGTTTTTTTACGCTTAAAAAATGATTTATTGAATGAATGTTTAAAAAATTGGGGTCATTTGAGAAATCGGTCAATGATTGATTCTATCGCCAGTGAATGATCGAGTTCCCATCTCTAACTAAAAGCAAATTAGGGTACCCCCCCATGTAACATATTTACTTGTGCACAGCAAAAACTAACAGGACTCCCCTGGCGGCGTTTTTTATATTTTTAAAAACAAACACAAAAAAAACAATCACATTTAAAATAAAGCAGACAGATCATATGCCAGAAATCTTGGTTGAACTTTGTGAAAAAAAAATAACTGATTTCCCTTTTTACTTCATGAAAGCGTGCTGCTTTCTGTTAGTTATGCTGGGATACCAGTATGATACGGTTTTGTTGTGGTTACCTTCAAAATGGGGAAAAAAAGAACCTTTTTTTATGTGCTATTAGTAGGTATTGGGTCGTATGAGCCTGGGAATTTTTTCCCCCTTTAAAAAAAAGCCCCAACCCTTTTTGGATAAAGCCGCTTTCCTTTGATAAAAGCCGCCACCCTTTTTGTTCCCTTTTTTTCCCCCGGGAAATTTTTTTTTACGCTCCCATGCCATCAGGGTCTTATGTCGGGGGTATTTTTTAAAATTTTTAAATTTTTTCCCACGCTACCATATAAAGGGTCTTACGTCACGTGTTTTTTTTTTTGAATATTGATTTTTCCACTGTACCACCCCCATGGGGTCTTACGTCACGATTTTTTTAAATATTGATTTTTGTAAAGCCAAGCCAAATCTGTTTTTATTAAAAAAGTTCGGGGGGTCTTTAGAATCGAACTCGGGATCTTCGTATTGCGGCGCAAAGGCGCTACCTTGGGGCCAAAATTAGTTTAAAAAATTGAAACAAACAACAGACGACGCCCCATGCTTTAGCGTAAGACGCCTACTCCCGGGGCCCAAAAGCGCCATCAAAAAAACGTCGCTGGAAGAAATTGGAACTACCCCTCCACTGGTAGCGAGGGGAAAAAGCAACCCTGCTTTCTGTATAAAAAAAAAATCGATATTTTCTTTTTTACTGTGGTACTAATTTTTCGACTCTTTGCAGCGTTTTGTAGGATAAATCAATACAGTTGGCCTTTTGTTATACAAGGTTAACATTTTTACAAGTTTTAATTTTATTTGGGTAGTTTTTTTAAAAAAATTAGGGAAAATATTGAAAAAAATTTTACATTTTGTGCTGATGTATGATACTTTTTGAATCCACTCATTTACAGTAAAGGTTTAAAAAAAAAAGTACCAATTTTAAATTAGCTAAGATTCACATTATAATATTGTGCAAAAAAAATTTAAAAGAGTTTTATTAGATTTAAAAAGTTGGGAAATTACAAAAAAAAAAAGTTTTAAAATTAATAATTTTCCCCAAAAATATTTAATTAATAATATACCTAATCAGGGGTTAAATATCTTAATTAAAAGTAAATGAGATAATCAAGGTACCAGTTAAAAAAAATTTTTTTTAAAAAGAGGTAACACTTTTAAAAGGGGGCCTTGCACTTTTTTTTAAATGATGTCGTTTGCAAATTATAGACCGTTTTAAAAAATTTCTACTTCGTTTTTTTTTAATTTTTTTTTTTGCCTTTTTTTCCCATTTAAAAACCCCGGGAAAATTTAAAGGTCCCGCGAAAACGCTTTCTTTAGGTTACCAAAAATGACGTCATTTATAGGTAAATGTCTGCGTTGCCAAAAGCCTAGTAGTACAATTCTTGGCATTGGTACAATGACACAGTGGAGATGTACACCCGATGAAGCATTGAACTGGGCGGTTTTATAACCTGGGTTTTTTCAAATTTGTTTTCATTTTATCGTTGCTGTGATTGTGTGATTTGTATTGTTTTTTTCGGGTTTTTTCTCAAAATGAGTAAAGTTTACCGTTGGTGTATAATTACTCATTGAAAAAAAACGTCTATTAATATGCCTGGAAAGATTTTTTTTCAAGTTCCATCTGATAAGGCTTTAAGGAATCTATGGTTCCCCAAACGGGGGGGGGGATCCTGAAAGGTTATCTTCAACATCTAGTTTGTTTTTTTGGGGAAAATCATTTTTATGTAAGTATTTTTTATCAGTTTTATGACAGTAATACGAGCAGAATAGAAATGTTATCTTGTGCTTGTAATTTACAATATAGTTGATAAGTGTTTATTTTAAAAATTATATACATATAATATTTTTTTTAAACCCTTTTTTTAGATAAAAAAACAATAATAGAAAATAATTTTAGATATTCTGATGATGGTTTAATTCAAAAACCCCAAACGGCAATTAATCACTGATTTTTATTTAAAAAATGCCAAAAAACCCCCCCTTGGTGGATCAAATAATTGGTATTAAAATGACCCATTAAAAGTTAAAGCTACTTATGTAACTTAAAACTTATTATCACAAATTTATGTTTTCTTTTATTTTACATATTTTCACCAAATTTTAACTTCATCAGAAGTAAATATAGTAAAAGTTTATCAAATATTTGCGCTAAAAAAAATTTTTAAAAATTTAGCTTGCATAATGATTAAATAGACCTTAATCATTCCCTTTTTGTTGAATTTTTTTAAAAAAAATCTGAAACCAGGTACCTAGGTAAATTTTTAGAATAAGTTTTTTTTACCCAGGTACCCGTTTTTCCACTGGTAACCCCAAAGTAAATGACAACTCTATTGAAATATTATCTATTGGGAAAATTTTTTTGAAAGACAAAAAAAAAAATTTTTTTTTAGGCTCTAGATGTTTTTTTTTTGTATACATTTTCTAAAGAAAATTGGGATACCAAGGCAAAGAGCTTTTTTTGGCCAAAGAAATTTACAAAGCAAATTCATTGAGCATGGAGTAAAAAAATGAGAAGGAAGCTTTGGATCTTTTTTGGAAAAAAAGGGGCAAATGACGTTGTAGAGACGGGATTAATAATTTGCAAACAATATCCATGGTTGGCTTATTCACCAGATGGTGTTGTAATGACCGATGGATTGCCCACAAGTTGGGGCAAAAAAAAATTTAAAAATGCCCGTATGATGGTAATAGCTTTTTTAAAATAGTACTTCACAGAAAAATTTTTTCTTAAAAAATTTTTTTTTAGGTATAGAGAATGATGCAATCAATTTTGTACATACTTGTCCCTATTTTGGAAATCAGCAAAGAACAAGGAGTTCACTTGAAGAAGAAACATGCATATTACGGCCAGGTTCAGTTGGGTATGGCAGACTGAATTTAATTTTATGTGATTTTATTATTTACCCAGTAAATCAAAAACATTTTTAAATTTTTTCTGTACCATTTGATGAAGATTTTACAAAAATATGATTTGTAATGTAAGGGGAAAAAATTTTTTTGGAAGTTAATTTATTTAAAAAACCCCCAAAAACCCCGAAAGTACTTGTTTTTTTTTTTTTAGCTATTAGTAATACTTTTTAAAACTTTTTAATAAACATTTATTTAAAAATGTTTGTCAGGGAAAAAAATTTTAACTATAATGGGAATTTTCATAGTGGAGACGGTCTGTTTTCTGAAAAAAAAGTATAATAATTTCATGGTGCCTAATCCAAAAAAAAAGCACATTGACTAAAATATCCTTTTTTTTTTGAGAGCATTAAAATCTATAATCACATTCCTTTAGATTTGGGAAATTTTGACGATTGTTTATTTAAAAGAAAAAGTTAATTTTTAAAAACCATATTACACACCACAGGAATATTATGATGATTTTTTGGATGTGTATGTATGTATTTGGGGGATTTATATGTATGCATGTATATGTATATTTATAAGTTTTAATGATTGGTTTTTTTTATTGCATGCATAAAAAATTTTGATTTTATTTTTCATTTGGTGACCAGTTTATCTAGTAACTTTGTTGGTTAATATTTTTTTTTTTTTAAGTGTATATACCAGCATTTTAATTTTTTATATTTAAATGTTATGTTAGTTAAGTCTTTTTTCGGCTTTGTCAATGAGAGTTTTTTTTGATAAAAAAGGGTTTTTTATTATTTTTTTTTACATCATTTATATTTTCCCCCTTGCTAAATAGCCTAATTTTGTTTTGGGGACTTTTTGGCAAGTTGATAGAAGAGACATATAGCCCAAGAGCTGGTAAACAATTTTAAGGGGGTTCCCCTTAAGACACTTTAAAAATTTGTGAAATTGCCTTTTTAAAGGCCCCTAAAAAAAAAAAGTCAAGGTCGGCGAAAGGGACCTTTTTCCAACTTTAAATTTTTTTTTAAATTTAAGGGTTGGTAGGCAGCCCCTGGCCCTTTTTCAAACCCCCCCCTTTTTTTTTTTTGGGTTCTTCAAGGAAAATTAAAAATTTCCAAAGGGTTAAAATCTTTTAAAAATTTTTTCCACCTCCCCACAGTCCGAGAGCTGGTGAAAAATTTTGAAGGGGTTTTTAAAACACTTTGAATATTAGTGTAATTGTCCTTAAAAACCCCGAAAACAAAAAGGGGAAGGTCTGGCTGAAGGATAGGCCCCCATCAACCTTAAATTTTTTTAATTGGGGTTGGGGGGGGCCCAAACCCCCCTTTAGAAAGATTTTTATTTTGGGGGTTTTGGGGTCATTCAAAAAATTTAAAATTTTTAAAGTGCCCCAAAAATATTTGAATTGTTCAGGGGGCTCTCCTACTAGTCCAAGAGATGGTGAAAATTTTTTTAGGGGTTCATAAAAGCATTTTTAAAAATTTGTGTAATTGTACTTGAAGAACCCGTAAACAAAAAAAGTGAAGGTCGAAGGGTAGGGGGCCCCCAAAAAACCCTTAAATTTTTTCCCCCAAAAGGGTTTTTCCCCCAGAATCAATCCGTGACAGTTTGTGATTTATTTCTGAACATTTATTGGTTATATTTTTAAACAGCCTGTCAAACCATGTCAACTCCAAAAAAAATCTAAAAAAAATCAAAATACCCGGTTTTTTACGAACAGAGCTAAATTACTCTTTTTGAACTAAGTACGTGCCCCAAATAATAAAAAATGGGCCAAATTAAAACAATCATTTTTACTGAAAAAACCTTTTTTAACATTTGAAAATATTATTTTCCCAAAATATCTAATCATAAGACTAATATATTCTTCATCATAGTAAAAATAATAGACAAAATTTTTTTTTTTTACTTAAAAACCCGGGGTCAGCTACACAAAATTTCCCCTTTTTTTTTTTCCAAAAAAGGGATTTTAAAATTTTTTGGGTTTTTAAAATTTTTTTGTAATATTACTATCATTAATATAATTTTTAATTGTTTTTGCACTAGCCGGACTTTTTTTTTTTTTACAAATTCTTCGCAAATTGCATCCGGAGAAGCTCCAAAAAAAGGATTTTTGGGGGGATAATAGTAGTCCTGTTGATTTTAATTTCATTTTATTTCTTTCCCCCCGGATTTCCAACATTTTTTTTAAAAAAATTTTTCCCCCTGGTCATGGCTAAAAGCCCCTCCTTTTAACCCTCCCGGGGAGACCAACCCCCAAAAAATCTGTTTTTGTTTTTGCAACGGGTTTTTCCCCTAGATTTTTGAAGCAGTTTTTCTCCCATAACGGTTCATGCCATAATTTTGAACTGTTTTTTTTTTGTTGTGGCTTTTTCATGCTGCTTCACAATCTTCACTGGTCATCTGGTTTTTGCAAAAATCAAAATTTATTGAATTTTTCCCCCCAGTTTTAAAAAAATTTAAACAACAATGTATGTATGCTAAGATCATTGAGTGATTTTTTTTTCCCAAAATATTTTAATAACTGCATATAGGAGTTGTTAGCTGTTGCATTTTTTTATCCCCTTTTTTCCCAAAAAACTCCCTGCAGGAGAAAGAGGCTAACTTTAGTTGGGGAGCTCCAAAAAACTTCTACTGTTAATGTACTTAAGACTAGTTCCGACACCAGAAAGTTTTGACTTTTTCCAGTAAAAAGTCCACTTCTGTTGGAGATGGTTTTTTACTTTTCCTATGAATCCACATAAGAAAGGCTACGGCATGTTTACACCCACCTGTAATACAAAAAAAATCCAAAATATTAATTTTGTTTCCTTTGATCAAAGTTAAAAGATTTTTAAAAAATTTAAATTTGGGGGAATTTTGAAATACTTAATTATTACCATTTTGTAGTATTAACAGATTATAAATTACCTGATGAGGCAGGACAGTCATGGCACAAAAATGCTAGTAACTTTTTTCTTCTTGTTCATTAATAGTAACAGTTACATTGAAAAACTTAGCCCTTTTTCTTTATCCCGGGGCACATTTTTTCATTTTAGTATGCACATGTTCCCTCGCTTGCGGGGCATATCCTCCCGCAGTCCCCATATTTTTTTTCCACCCGAACTGCAAAAAAAAAAAAGATTTTTTTAAAATAGTTACAACCTTTTTTAATTCTGTTTTGAAAAAAAAAATTAGGATATAAATTTGATGAACCCTGAAGATCATGCCCTTTAAAAAGTATATTAGGTAAAAAACTTACCTATCAGTTTTAACACCTCTGATTTCAGCAGGTTGAAAAAAATCTTTTTTTAAAAAAAAATTTTTCAATCATTATTCCATCACATACTGGAAAATTTTTGAATCGGGGTTGTGAATCCAACCCCCCCCTTTTGCAGAGTTTATTGTATAAAAATAAACAAATAATAAAATAAAAACGTCAGCAAATCATTTCCCCCAAAAAACAAGAAAAAAAACACAAATAGAACTAAACAAAATTAAGACAAAAAAAACCCAACCCTTTCTTTTTTAGGTTTTTTCCCAACACAAAAAAGTCCCCCGGGCCCCTGCGCAGTGATTAAAGGGGCGCATTTTAATCACTGCGCATGAGGGGTGATCGTTCGGTGACGGTTTTTGAACGGTTTCTGGCGTTTTGGGAAAAACCTTTGACAGCCGCAGGGGTTCCCGGACGATTTTAAGTAAATTTCAAGTATCGATGCCTGCTAGGTTTAAATATTTAGTTATAAAACATTTTTATTATCATAAGGACTATTAATATTGTTATAGGTACGCAAAGAATAAATATAATATTAGTTAGGGGAAAAGATGAAATAATGGGGGTTTTACCTGACACTTGGATTTGTAAATGGGGGAAAAGTACACATACAAAATAATCAACACCCCTTTGGAACACAGAAGGTTTTTTTCAAACAGTACAATTGGGGTTGGGGGTTTGGCAAATTATTACCTAGTGATGACGCTATCCAATCAGAATCGTTTTAGAAAATTTGAATTTTTTTACTTTTATTTTTGAAATATCTCAGAAGTTACTTTATTTATCAGTATACTAATTTAAAAAACGCAATTTTAGACCCATATTTAATCGAACTACATAGAAATTATAAAAAATTTTTTTTCGTAAAAATTTTTAAAAATTTAAAACCGTTTTTTTTTTTTTCCCATTTATTCCCCAAACCGGTAAAAGTTGATTTTTTTAATTTTTCTTTTTAAAGCCTTTTTTAAAAAAATTATTATTTTGTTAATTTTCGTATACCTAAAAAAATATTTTTAAACCCGTTTTTAAAATTATAAAAACAGGTTTAAAAAAGCTTTTTTTGCAAAGGAAAAATTGTTTAAAAGTTTACAGCAAAAAAATTTTTTTTTCTGAAATAAATTTTAATTCTTTTTCGTGTATAACAAAAACCCATTTGGAACAAAAGAAAAACCCTTTTAGGGGGGCGGAAAATTAAAGTCTATTTAAAAATTTTTAATTTTTTTAAAATGAAACTCAAAACTTAAAATAATCCTGAAAAAAGTTATATTTTTGGGTTTTTTTCCCAATATTTTCCAAAAATCCTTTTTTCTTTTTTTTTTTTGGGGAAACCTTTTCATTATTTTCATATTCTCGAAATTTTAAGTAAAATCCCAAAAATAAAAAAAAGGTTTTTTTTTAAAGAAAAATTCTTTTTCCGGTAATAAATTTAATATTCTTTAAACATTTTTGGGCCCATTTTTTTTAAAAATATATAATATCATTTAAATTTTCAGATTGGGGGAAAGGGGACTAAAAATTTGGCCGGAATTCCAAAAATTTTAAAAACCAAAGTTTTATAAAATTCCCCTGACCCGGCTTTTGCCGAAAATATTTTAAATTTTTTTTTGGTTTTTTTTTTCTTTTTAAGTACCGATTTTAAAACCCCAAATTTTTGTTGTATTTGATAGTTTTTTAAAATGAAAGACCCCTTGGGGGCCCCTTTAAAACAAAAAAGCCCAAATTTTTTTATTTAAAAGCTTCGTTTTTACCCCTTGTTCTTTTTTTTTTGACCCTTCCTTTTGGGGAAAAGATTAAGTTAAAAAAAAAGTTTTTAAAAAAAAGGAATTTAAAAAAAATATATTCGTAAAAAAAATTTTTTGTTTTATTTAAAAAGTATTAAAAAAAAAAATCACCCAAAAAATAAAAAAAATAAATGCCACTTTTTTATCTTTTTTTTATTGAAAATTTAAAAGAAAAATTTTTTTGCTTTTGTCCCCAAATTTAAACCCCACCCCCGAAAAAATTTTTTTTAAAATTTTGTTTCGGGGGCAGGTTGTTTCATGCCCCTTTTTTTTCGACTTCCCAAATTGGGATCTGTTTTTTTAAAACCCCCCCAAGGGGAACAAATTTACCACCCGAGATGCTTTTATCTAACCTTTTTTCCCTTTTTAATTTTTTTTTGGGATTTGTTAAAATATAGTTTGTTTTTTCCCTTTTCCAGCAAATTGAAAACCCCCATAAAAATCCAAAAAATCAAAAAAAATTTTATCCACCCAAGTTTGGAATTTTAAAATTTTTTTAAAAAGTGGATAAAACCTTTTTCCCAAAACCCCGAAAATAAACTTTTTTTTTCCCCGGGGTTTTGTGCGAAAACATTTTAATGATAAGGGTTGAAAATTCTTAAAGCTTTTCGTAACCGACAAAAGGGCCAACGGGAAAACCCCGTAAAGGGGGGTCTGTGATGGGAAAAAAAATTGGGGGTTTTTGGGGACTGTTTTTTTTATTTTTTCCTTTTACCCCAAAAAACCCTTTAAAAAACCCAACCGACTTCCCCCTTTTGGAGTTTCTATCAGTTTGAATATTTTTTTTAAAACCCTGCCCCCATATTTTTTTTGGGAATTACAAATTTTTTTTGGGGGCCCCCAAAAGGTTCCCCTTTTTTTTTTAAAACCCCCTTTATCAGGAAAGAAAAGAACCCCTTTTTTAAATTAAATTTTAAACTTTTTTAAAAATTAAAGAATAAAATATTTTCCCTTTTATCACCAAAATTTTTTTGGGCTTTCATCGCAAATCTTCTCCATGAACATTCATTTCCTTTTTGAAAGCTTTTTTTGCCCCACGTGAAAAAAAAAAAATGGTTTTTCTTTTTTAAACCGGTTTGGGGAACAAATTTTTGTGGGGGGTCGCTTTTTGAATTTCCCCAAAACCAATTTTTTAAAGATTCCCTTTTCTCCCCTTTTAAAGACCATTAATTTTTTCCTATTTCTTAAAGTGGGGGGATAGAAACCCTCATAACCTTTTTTCCACTTTTAATGGTCATTAAAAGGGCCCCCGTTATTTGGGTTTTTGAAAAAGCTGAGTTTTTAAAATTTAAAACACCCACAGGTGCCAAAATTCTCTTTTAAAAAAATTTTTTTTTTCAAATACCTTTAAATAAAAAAATTTCGCCAAACCTTTGGTTTTGGGAAAAACCGCACCCTTTGGAAAAAAAAAAATTTTGCCTGTTCAAAGGGGAATCCACTTTCCTTCACGTACCCCTGACCCCTGATTTTGGGAGCGGATAAAATTATCCACCCCATAAAAAAATTAACCCGGGGTTTTTTCTTTTTTTCCCCTTTTTTAAAATTTTTTTGGGGAAAATTAAAGGGTTTGGGGTTTTGACAAAAATTTTGGCCTTTTAAGTAAAAATTTTAAATTAAAAACGTTTGGGAGTAAAAAGCTTTTGGTTAATTTTTGAAATTTTTGGTTTAAAAAACTTAAAAACCGGCCTTTAATAAAATGACGTTTTTTCGTCCCCCTTTAAAAATTTAAACCCCAAAACTTTCTCTCCCCGGGGAAACCTCCCCTTTTTTTTCCCAAAAATTTTTTCTTTTGGCGGAAAATCCCCCGGGGTTAAGATCAGCCTTAGCTTTTTCGGGGGGGATAAATTTTACCGAATTTTAAAATTTATTTTCCCCCGTTCTTTCCCCTTTTTCCTCCTCTTTAAACCTGGAAAAAAAATTAACTTTTTCAAGGTTTTAAAAGGTAAAAGGTAAACCCGGGCGATTAGGGGGTTTATTTTTTTCAATAAAAATTTTAAAAAGAAAGGGCCCCAATTTTCTTGGTTTCAGCCCATTTTACCAAAAAAAATACTTTTTTCGTTTTAAAAAATCTTTAAAAAAGAAAAGATTACCCCGATAAAAATTCCCAATTTTTTCTTTTTTTTAAATAAAAAAAATATTTTGTTATTTTTTTTTTCCTTTTACCCCTGAAAAAAGGCGGGGATTCCCCCGTTTAAAGGGCAAAATTTTTCAGCATATATTAAACATTTTGTCAAAAAATAATTTTTCACACATTTTTTATTTACCTAAATAATTTGGTTTTGAATCATAGAAACCCCATTTTAAGATTTTAAACTTTTTGGGAAAATTTTGTTTTTTTTAAAAAAGGCGACCCCTTCGGCGGTTTCCGCCACACGAGGTCAGAAAGGGGAAATGGCATTTTTTCCCGAAAAGATCCCGCAGCTGGGGGGGGATATGCTTTTCGTTTTTCATGATAAAGGCGCTTTTAAATTTGTTTTCCCCTTTTAACCCCCCCCTTTTTGGGGCGCGTAAAAGAAAAACCTTTTCCAAAAAGTTGTTGGAATTCTTACTTTTTCCCCTAGAAAAATTTTTGGTTTTTTTGGTTTGAAATTTTCCCCTTTTACTTTTTAAATTTTGGGTGAACATCCAAAACAAAAAACCCGAAGGGAAATTTTTTAATATAATTTTCTTTTTATTTTTCTAAAAGGGAATATTTCTTCCCCCCGGGGTTGGGCCTGATTTTTTGGGGAAAATGACCCCGATTATTTTCTTTTTTTTTTTCCCGGGGTAAAAATGCTTTTTCCCAGGCCAATCGATGGGGGGCCCCCCCTCCTTATTTTTTCAAACCCCAAAACAAATTTTAATTTCCCCGGAATTTAACGGTTTCCCTTTTTCCCCAAAAAACCTCACTAAGGTTTGCCGATTTTTTTTTAAAAATTTTTCCAAAAACGGATAAATTTTCGGGGGGTTTTTGAAAAGGAACTTTAAAAAATTTTTTTTTTTGGGGGTATATAAAACCGGGGGAAAAGAGAAGGAGCTTCCCCTTTTTTCCCAATTTGGGGGCTTTTGGGCCCCTTGGGGCTTTTTTCAGCCCAAAAAAGGTTTTTTTGTTTTTTTCTTTTTTCCCAAAAGGGTTTTTTTTTCTGAGTTTCAAAAAATTTTTGAAATTAAAAAAAAAATTTTTGGTTTTTCTTTTTAAAAATTTTTTAAAATTGGAAAAAAAAAAAAAAAATTTGTTTTTTAAAATTTAAAACAAATTTTAAAAAAAAATTTGAATTTCCCAAAAAAAAAAAAACCCTTTTTTTTAAAAATATTATTTCCTTTTAAATTGTTTTTTTTTTTATTTTTAAACACTAGAAATTTTTTTTTAAATTTTTTAAAAAAAAAATTTTTGTTTTATTTTTAAAAAAACCTTTTTAAAAAAAAATTTGGAAAAAAATTTAAAAATTTTTTTTTTTAAAAAAAGGGGGGAAAAAAAGAAAAAACCCAAAAATTTTTTAAATTTTTCAATATTGAAAAACCTTTTTTTGTTTTACTGGAAATTGGGGAAAAGCCGTCCGAAAAAAAGAGTTTCAAAAAATGTTTTTTTCAAAAAAAAAAAAAAAAATTTAAAAAAAGGAAAATTGGAAGCCTTTTAAAAATTTTTTAAAAAAATTTTTTAAAAATGGAAACTTTAAAAACCACCCCAAAATTTAATGAAAACAAAAAATATTTTTTGAATTTTTTGAAAAAAAATATTTTGAAAATTTTTAAAAATTTTTAAATTTTTTCCCAAATTTTGGGAAACGGTCAAAACTTTTTGACCCAAAAAGGGCCCCTTGCCCCGGAACCCCCTTTTCCCGACCCAAAAAAGTTTTCAAAAATTTTAATAAAAAAAGAAAAAAAAAAACCCTTTTAAAAATAAATTTTTATTATAAAACCCCCTTTTAAAAACCCTCCAAACTTTTTTAGGGGGCCAAATTTCCCTTTTTAAAAACACTTTAAAATTTTTTTCTTGGGAAAAGATTTTAAATCATTTTCTTGGGGAAAAATTGAAAAATTTTTTCCCCCAAAGGGAAGAAAAACACTAAGAAAACAGGCCAAAATTTTTGTAATTGGGGTTGTTTTGGTGTAAGGTGGGCCGGGGTGTTTTTGGGCGCCAAAACACACCTAACCTTAAAAATTTTTTGTGCCATGTTTTGCAAAAAGACTTAGTGTTTTTTTTTTTTGCAATTGTATTTGATCAAAAAAAGGGTTTGCAGTAGGGGGAAACAGTTCAGTTCAAGCTTTTACCAACGAATAGTGCAGACGATCTTATTGTAGGTATCTGTCTCTGCAATGAAAAAAAAAATAATTAAAGATGCTGTCAAGAAGGTAAAAAAATCATTTTGACCTGGCATAGCTTAGAATTTTAGTTGAAAGCAGTTCTGAAAGGTACAGAACCAGAGGATGGGATGTAAAGCTATTAGTGTTAACCCCTAAATCAGTTACTTTTTTTTTCGTGGCTAATTTCGAAAATATTTGCATTAAAAAAATTTTTTGAAACAAATTTTCTTCTTCGTTTGTGATCTAATTTTTTTAAAACGGGAATTTTTTTATCGAAGTTTTTTTAAGGGGGTCTGTAAATAACAACTAAAAAAAACATTTTGACCCTGTATTCCACACCCCTTTAAATTTGTGGGACCCAAATTAAATTATTAAATACCTCGATTTTTCATACGAAAATTTCAGTCATGTAAACCATAAACTAAAAATACAAACAAGGTAGGTATTTTTGGGGCCAAAAAAAACCTTTTAAACCAAATTTCGGGGAATGGGGGGATATTTCAACATTTTCAGCATTTTTTTTCCGACATTTAGTGGCAAAGTTTTGCTTAGTGCTTTTTTTCAATTGTAACCTTTTTTTTTTAGCATGTGTACTCATTGTCGTATTTAAGAAAAATAAACATACAAGCTTCTATACTCCCTTAACAATAACTCTTTTATTTTTTTTTGCATTGTATCCCCAAAAGCAGTACTCCTAATTGTCCAATTAACACGACGGAAAAAAAAAAAAAAAAATGGCATTTTAACAGATATCTGAATAATTTCATTCATAAATATTTGGTGTTTTTGGCTTTTTTTCCATCATTTTTAAAAAGGGAAAAAAAAAAGTCTGAAAACAGTTTATTTCCATAATGAATTTTGGTTGCCAAAAATTTTTAATAACTTTTATAATATGTTTTAAAATACATTACTCATATTTTAATATTTCTTTTTTCTTTTCATTGCTTACGAGAATATAAAAGCACTTCTAGATGTTTCGGAAAAATTTGGGGAAAATAACAAAAAGACCTAATTTAAGACAAATTAAAAAAATATTATTGTAAAAAAAAAAAATTTTTTTAAAAGTGTTTTTTAAACAAGGGAAACTTCATACATTTATTTTTTTGGGGTAATATAGTTATTCATTTTTTTCCCCCAAATTACGGGTAATTAAAAATTTTAATTACTTTCTTTATCCCTTTTAATTTTCAAATGTTAGCTTAAAAAAAATTTTGGCCAAATTTTATTTTATTTAACTGGGTGGGGCTAACTTACTAACGATTTTAATAATGAAGATCTCTAGATAACAAAAAAAAAAAGGTTTTTTGGAGAATAAAAAAAAAAAAACAAAACACAACAACAATACAAAAAAATAAAATATTTGTAAAACTTTTTTTAAGTATGGCCCCCAGAGAAATTATAACAAAAAAAATAAATTATGTATAATAAATCGTCGCTAGATGCCGTTTTATATTTTTTTTGCCCCCCCCCGGGTATACACATTTTTAAAATAAGAAAAAAGGGGCATAATTTTTCTTTAATATAAGGTTGGGGGTAGGGCAAGCAGTTAAATTAAAGTACACCGCCGAATAGTGCATACGTGTTTTTTACCCGTTCTGAAAGGGGGAAAAATTTTTATAATTAAAGATGCTGTAAAAAAAGGAGGGAAAAATTAATTTTTTACCGGACGTAGTTTAAAATTTTAAAGCGAAAGCCGTTCCAAAAAGGATCGAACCGGTAAGGGGGGTTTTGAAAATTTTTAGTGAAGTGATTAGTAAAGCCACTGGAGAACTTACAACGGCCCCAAAGGTGGTTTGTTTTTCTTTTTAAGGCTTCAGCCGTGGCGAGGGCGGGGTTCGTTTTAGACCCGCTGAAGAAGTTACTTACGAGGATGTTTGGGAAGTAAAAGATTTTTTCCCAACTAACCCCGGGGGGGGGCTTAATACAGAATCATTTTGTTTTAAAAAAAGGTTAGACTACCAAGGGGGTGTGGAAGGGGGAAGGAAAAATAATCCCCCTGCAAAAAATGCAGATGCGTAGAGGTATTATATGTAAAAAAAATTGATAATCTGTGTTTGCCCGTGCTTTGGTGGTGGCAATGGGAACGTTAATAAAGAGCCAGGGGTTTAATAAAATTAGACGAGATATAAAAAAAAAAAAAACCAAAAACCTTTAAAATTTTGTGGAAGAGGCAAATATTGTTATTCCCGAGGAAGGGTGTGGAATTGCTTTTAAATTGGGGAAAAATTTCCCAAAAACATTTAAAAAATTTTTAAAAAAGTTGCCCCAAAATTTCCCTCAAAAGGACGAGACGTTAATATTTAGGGGGACAACAGAATCTTTTAATAAACGACTTAGCCTTTTTTTTCATGAAAACATTTTAACGTAATAATTCCCAACAGCTGCATTTGGCTCAGTCTATTACCGGAAGAATGCCATGTTCCCTTTAATAACAAAAATGACCATCGATGTGGCGGGGAATTGTCCCCAACCTTTTTTAAAGACGCCTGTTGTAGGGGGTAAAGCTACCATTAAATGCCCGACTGTTTGAGATCGTTCAAAAAAGGCAGATTTTATGATTATCATAAAAACACAAATTATTTAGGGGGAAAACAAGTATATGTGAAAAATCAAATTAGTTTTGGGGTTTAAAAAAAAGTAAAAGGTGATAGGAAACATATATGCAAAAAAAAAATTTTGTCGGGGGAAATTTAACCGCATGTACCTGAAAATCACTTATGCTTCATTCAGATAGACAAAGGAAAAAAAACAATAAAAGATAAGCTATTTGTGTTTTATGATTTGGAAACACGCCAAGAAAAAAAAATTGGAAAAAAAGGGTCATTTCTTCATCAAGTCAAAAATTTTTTTGTGTTTTCCAACGTTGTGATGTTTTATAAACACGAAAAATTGTATTTTTGTCAAAAGTGGCCTGGGGGCTTCGATGCACAAAGGTTCAGGGGGAAAAATTCTTTCTTTATTCAACATTTATTTTAAAAAAGAAAAAAAAAATTTTAAAATATTACAGTAACCGGGGCACAATGGACAGGCCTTTGATCACCAGTTTATATTAAACCATGTAATGATGAACACTGATTTGACACCACAGTTAATTATGGGGAGGAACCAAAATAATAATGATGCAGATTTTTGGGAAAATTAAATTTATAGATTCGGTGAACTATTTTTTTTCCCTGCCCCTAAGGGAAAAGGGCCAAGGGTTTTGGTTTTTGAAGATAGTTTTAAGAAGGGGTTTTCCTACCCCCCCCTTTTAAACGAAAGAAAAAGGAAAAATTTTTTTTGGAAAATTACCTAAAAAAATTTTTCAGTCCCGATGAGATGAAGAATGAAGACAGAGATATATTTATAAGATGGAGAAAAAAAACCAAAACGGGGCAGTTTGATATGCAAAGAGCACCCGGGGTTGCTTTTTGTATCTTAGATGTGGAAATTTTAACCAAAAACATGTCTAAAATTTAGACAACAACTTGTTACTACTACAAACGTTTGCCCATTTAGCGAATCCACTACCATTGCTTCAGCTTTAACAAAGTATTTCGTCGAAATTTTTTCCAAAAAACCCATACAATCGGTATTATTCCAAAACATGGTTACAAAATATAAGGATAAACAAAGCAAAATTGGGAAAATTTAGTGGTTACTTTTTGGTGGAACACCAGATGGGTATAAACATCGTGCATGCAGCCAAAGATCAAGAAGTCAAATTACATGGAGTAAAAGGGATGGATATTGCCCTGAAAAAAAACGAAATTTATTTTTCCATGGCGCCTATGGCACGGATGCCCTAAATGCTATTTTGGCAGAAATGAACCATTTTTAGCAGATCCTGCAAACTTTAAACTTAATATATGAAAGAACTATTGCTACAACTGATAGATTAAAAAGTTTTGGTTTTAAAGTTCAGGAGTGTGGGGGCGACTTTTCGAAAACAACTGCAAGAAGATCCAAATATTGAAACATTTACCAAGAACCATCCTTTCCCAGCTTTGACACCATTAAATCCAAGAAATGCTTTCTACGGTAATGTCGGGAAACCCAACGGTTAAAGATATGGAAAAATTAAATACGCTGATGTTTTTTTCTCTATACCCTTACATTTGTAAATATGGAAAATTCCCAATAGGTCATCCGCAAGTAATTGTTGGAGAAGACTTAAAAATCTGAACCTTTATAATATTGACGGAATTATAAAATGTACGATCCTTCCACCTAAAAATTTGTATCACCCTGTGTTACCACCCAAAATTAAAATAAGCTCATGTTTGTTCTTTGTTTCACGTGTGGACAAGAAATGCACTCTAATGAGAGGAATGTAATCATAAAGATACAGATCGGCCATCAACACCTGGGATTAGAGAATATTAAAAGCATTAGAGAAAGGGTATAAAATATTATCTATTCATGAATTTTGGAAATATAATGTTCAACAATTTAATAAAGAAACTGGTCTCCAGGGGTTATTTACGTCCATGATGAACAAGCTTATAAAAATAAAGCAGGAATCATCAGATTGGCCAAAAATTGTATGACATTCGCCGAAAAGAACAAATATATCGAACAGTTTTTCAAAACAGAAGATATTAGACTAGAGTACGACAACATAACCGAAAATCCAGGATTACGGTCCTTAGCGAAATTGATTTTAAACAGTTTTTGGGGTAAATTTGGCCAAAGAGAAAATCAACCAAAAACCAAGATCATAAACAAACCATCAGAGTTTTTCTTAATGATCACAGATCCTACACTACATATTAACGGCGTTATTCCAGTTAACGAAGACACCTTAATTGTCGGTTACGAAAGCGTTGAAGAGGTTTACGAACCATTATCGACTGTAAATGTAGCTATTGCAGCTTACGTAACAGCCCAGGCAAGACTTAAGTTATATAGCTATCTGGAACAGCTTGATAAAAGAGTTTTATACTACGATACCGACTCGGTTATCTACGTTTCAAAGCCTACCGAATCAGATATACCAACTGGTCAATTTGTTGGTGATATGACAAATGAACTGGATGGATATGGGTTAAATTCCTATATTACTGAATTTGTCTCTGGCGGACCAAAGAATTATGCTTTTAAGCTATACTCAACAAATAGCAAAAAACAGGAAGTTGTCTGTAAAGTAAAAGGAATTAGATTAAACTATGAAGCATCTCAGCTGGTAAATTTCGATTCAATTAGGGACATGGTCCTCAAAAATACAGATCCGATACCAATTGTATCAAAGAATATCCGAAGAACCAAGGAGCATATGGTTACAACCTGTACCGAAGTAAAGGCATACAGATCGAATTCAATCAAAAGAAAATTTCTTCCAGATGGCAGCTCGGTACCATATGGTTACAAGAAAGCAAAAAATAATAATTTTTAACTCTGTTAATTGTCAATATGGTAAAAATAAAAGATATAAAGTGACATTTATTGTTTTATTGTTTAGCTGATTTTATTTTTTTTTAATACACTTTAAATAAAACAAAAAAAAATGTAAACAATATTTTTTACAGATATATTTTTGCTTTGACGAATACCTTATTTTTAAAAAGCTTTATTTTTAACTACTAATCTTATTACCAAAGAATTTGTCATGAAAAAAAGAAACAGAGATATATTTAAGACAAAGCTATTTACCAATAAAAAATATCTAGACTGTCTGTTTTGATAAATGTACCCTCTAAAACTAAGTCTTTCATGTTAGAAGCTATACAAATACGATTTTTACAAAAAAAAATTAATTATTTAAAATCTGAATACCTAAATACCTAAAGCAATAAATATAACCAAAACTCCAAAAAATAAAATATTTACAGCAAAAACTTACAGGTCAAAGAAAAATTATACAACAATTTAGCTTTTAAACACCTCCCCTATTTACAAAAATTGTAAAATTTCTTAACTTTGATTTTTAGTCCCCATAAAAATTCACACTTTTATCTGAACAGTAAGTTTGATATTACTATAGTTTTAATAAATGTGACACCAAAATAGACTTTTTAAAGAATATTAAATTTATTACCTGGAAAGGGAATAAAGTACCTTTCTCTTAAAAAAAACCTTTATATTTTTATTTTTTAATGATTACTTTACATTAATTTCGAGAATACTGATTAAATAATGATAAAAAGGTTTGTCATGAAAAAAAAAAAACAGGGATATATTTAAGACTAAGTATTGGTAAAACCCTATAAATATAACATAGATTATACAGATTATGTAAGTAACAGGTATCATATTGATAAAACAATACAAATATACAGTAGACGTGGGCACTACGACATCCTAAAATTGGGTTATTCTCTTGTTCACTTTAAAAAATCAGATTGATTTGATATACACGAAAAAAGAATAGGAAATAGAATCTTTTTTCACGTATTATATTTATGCTAGTATCAATTTTTATATGGCTTTTTGAATTTCTTTCGGAGTACCTTTACATAATAAGCAGTTTAAAATATATACTTATGACACTATAGTTTAAACAAGGGATTATAATATTTTTTTTTATTTGAAAGTATACGAAATAACTAAAATAATAACTATTAATAAAAACTATTAAAGCATAAAATAGTCTAAAATCAACTATTCTACCGGACAATAATTTAATAGGAAATATATAATAGATAAAAATGAAAACAGCTGTAATATAGCCCAATTACATGTGTTACCTCATTTTAACGAATTTTTTTCAACTGATAGCCATGATCTCATCTCATTTACTTTTAATTAAGATATTTAACTCTGATTAGGTATATTATTAATTAAATATTTTGGGCAAACCATTATTATTGAAATTTACTTTTTTTATTAGTAATTTCAACCAACTTTTTGAAGTCTAATAAGTCTCTATAATTCTTTTTGCACAATATTATAATGTGAATCTTAGCTAATTTACATTGGTACTTTTTTTTTAAATCCTTTACTGTCAAATAAGAGTGGATTCAAAAGAAGTATCATACATCAGCACAAAATGTAAAATTAATATCAATATTTAACCCCTAATTTTGTTAAAAATATCTACCCAAATAAAATTAAAACTTGTAAAAATGTTAACCTTGTATAACAAAGGCCAACTGTATTGATTTATCCTACAAAGCGCTGCATACAGAGTCGAAAGTATTAGTACCACAGTAAAGCGAAAATATCGATTTTTTCATTTATACAGAAAGCAGAGGTTACTGTACCGCTCGCTACCAGTCGGAGGAGCGTAGTTCCAATTTCTTCCAGCGACGTTTTGTAGATGGCGCATGGCGCTGGTAGTAGGCAATGTCTCGCACGCTAAAGCATGGGGCGTCGTCTGTTGTTTGTTTCAGTACGAAAGCCTAGTGGTCCAATGGTAGCGCCTTTGCGCCGCAACTGAAGATCCGAGTTCGATTCTACCACGACCCCGAGAACTTTTTTTTAATAAAACAGATGTGGCTTGGCTTTACAAAATCAATATTTAAGAAAATATCGTGACGTAAGACCCTGATGGTATGGTACAGTGGAAAAATCAATATTCAAGAAAATACACGTGACGTAAGACCCTGATGATATGGTAGCGTGGGAAAGAATTTAATTTAAGAAAATACCCGTGACATAAGACCCTGATGGCATGGGAGCGTGGGAAAAATTCCCACGAACAAAAGCGGCTTTTAACAAAGGGCTGGCGGCTTTTATCAAAGGAAAGCGGCTTGTATCAAAGGGTTGGCGGCTTTTATCAAAGGAAAAAAAGTTCCCAGGCTCATACGACCCAATACCTACTGCTATTTATTTCTATTTTATGTTCTTGAGCTTAATTTAATTCATCTCGATATTTTGACCTCAAATACCCAAGTGTAACTGGTGCCCTTTTAATTAAATTTCTCTCTTCGCAAGGTACCACAAGGTATGAACCACCTGCTTTGGTTTTTTTGCTGAATTAAATCAGGTATCACCAGAAAGACCATATATGTGCTACAATTTGCTGATGACATTACATTACATTATGAGAGTACAAGCAATGATGTGGAAACACTTCATACATCATTTAACTATATCATTGCTTCTAGAAGTAAATCCAATAAGAACAGTTCATACTTATTAACTGTACAGAATTATCATTTAATCCACAATTTATGTTAAATTCTTATGCATTATTTTGATAATAAACTTAACTTCAAACACCATTTGATACAAATGAAAAAGGAAACTATAGGATAAGTAAATTTTGTAGGTATTTAAGAGGTTATATACAGTCACCAGCTCTAGCACCACAAAGAGGAAAAAGTGAGTACCAAAAATAAATAGGAAACTTTTGAAACCTGACTTTGAAAAAAGGAAGCTGCTATAGCTGATCTCCGGGAGCACCTCTAAAAAAGGCGCCTTGCGGTGAACTCGATATCATCTAAAATAAACAAACAAAAATTATTTTGTTAATAGAATGTATACTTTTGTAATTGATTAAAGCAGTGGCGTAGCTTTGTAACTAAGAGACCCTGGGCCAAAACGGAACTGAGCCGTATCTAAACTGGTTAGAATATAAATACTTTAAAATTGCAGATCTACTTCATTATAAGCTTTTTATTGCCAGCTGTAGTGCAGTGCAATGCAGTAGATAACATTTAAATAAAAATAACATGATAGCTAAGAAAACCTACTTCGCAACAGGGATATCGTAAATGTCTACATTATGTAGCACTAAAAGTAAGACCTAATATAATTTGAACATATTTGCACTTAGTTTGCTTAAATAAATGAAAGAAATAAATAAATTAATTTTATGGGAATCAGAATTGCACTTTACTTTGTAATTCGTGCAAAAACATACTTGAGATATATGTACTGTCACAATTAATGATGCGCACATAAAAATAATTTTGTATTTTGAAATCCAATAAGTTCCCAATTAATTTTTCAATATTTCGATGATTTCATACCAACAGGGATAAATAAACTTCTTATCGTGATCTATAATGCAGAATTATTCGTTTAGTTGCATTCCTTCAAACTCAAACTCAAAATACTTTATTATCTGAAGATGGTGAACAGCTTATTGACAAAGCTGGAAAAAAATCTTTACTAGTATTAAATAAATAAACATGTAAAAAGCTAACACAAATAAAATATCACAAATGAAATCGCATACAAAATAAACATAGTCATAAAAAATAAACATGTTAAGTTATTAACAAATGTCATAGAATAAAATAAAATAGTGACATGTCATCCATCAAACATTAAAAATAAAAATTAAACATAACAGATAACAATAATAATCATTTAAATAAATATTACTACTATTAAAACATTAAACTAATAATCACAGTCCTTAAATATTGTTAAAATTGTCCCTCAAAAAAAAAAAACAGTCAGAACAAATAAAAACAGTTAAAACGACACAATTGGCTTGTGACTATTGTTCAAAGGCCGAAAATGACAATACTCGGATAGTGTTAAAATTGCTCATCAAAATATTCCCAAAATCATAATAGGCTCTCGCAACAAGCAACTTCTTAACTTCACGCTTAAATATTCTACCATCGTAGATCTTTCTCACTTGAGCAGGCAAATGATTAAAAACCTGTCGCCCATTAAAGACGATCGAGTCATGAACCTGAGAAGATCTTGGTATGGGCAGTGAAAGTGTGTATGTTTGCCTTGTACTGTAGGTGGCTAGATTCCTTCCTAAAGTGTCCCTATATTTTTTGTGTATTAGAGTTGTTAGTTCCAGGTCTGAAGGAAGTCAGCTGGACTTTTTTTGTGGTGTAAACACCTGAGTATTAAAATTTATTACTCAAATTTGATCGGCCTCAACTATTGTAGCTCAAATATAATTTTCTTTGGTGTAGACACGTCGGTCAAGTTGGGTGGACTAAAATGACAGTTTTGGTCGAAATATTTTTACGTTTTTTAAAGTTCTTTGGGTGTTCTTTTGCAACTTTTTTTATAATTAATTTATTAGTATTAATTCAAGGTTAGGTTCTGATAATAAAGTAACCTTCTATTTTGGTATTAGAGCTAAACCTGGATTAGATTGATCTACACATTTTGTTGATGTAAACACTTGTGTACTAAGAAAAATAAGTCCTCAATTTGGTCCATGAACCTAATTGATTCTCATGGTGTAAGTGGGCTAATAATTGAAAAATATAACCTTAACGTTGACAATTTTTCTTGCAGTAATGGCTTTATTCCCCCAAACAACCTGTTTCTACAAAGCCCTAATCAACAAACCTCCTCCAACACATACAGACGAGTATGAGGTGCTTTTTGAAGACCATGCGTATCCTGAAGGCTATAGTCCGCCGCTGTACGTACCACAACGTTACGTCATTCCTTACAAGCAAAAAGTTATTGGTGGCGTCAATGTAGCTAGTACGTCACAGGGCGGAGGAAGTGACAGCGATTCTGAAGATACTTATTCCCGGACGTGAAGTGCCAAGGTAATTCCAGGAACTTTTGTTGATTTTATAAATATGGATTGTACAGTGAATTAGACAAGCTATTACGTTTTTATCTTTGGTTTATCTTGTAAATATGACACTTTTTGTTTAAAGCTATTTGGTATTTTAAACTATTTTTTTGGTTTATTTAGGATTTAGCCTTTCATTATTCAACAAACAATCGATGGACTTCCCCTACCGGGGATAAGATCAAAACAAGTTTTGTAAAAATTATTTAAAAATTTATAACAGTGCTTTAATTACCCTCCCTTGTATAGGGCAGTCATTTTCTGTTATCTTTGTTTTTTTTTTAATGTTAAGTTGCTTTATTTTTTTATGTAAACCTAAAAGAGTTTCAAAATTAAACAAAGTAACTTCCATACAGATTGTATACTAAGCAAGTGTTTACACATTTGTAAATAAAGAATGATGACCAATATATTTTGCTTTAAGTTTTGTATTTATTCTTACTAGCCGGACCTCGTTGCTCCATCTTATTATTATATTCACTTAAATATCCTAAAATATCGTATCTCCACCCAAATGACGTCAGGTTGGTGATTTGTAGATTGGTAGGATATTGGTAAATTTATTATATAATTTAACATCTTATGTGGTGAAAAACCAAACATCTTTTTTGTTTTCACCTACTATTTTCGGTTTTTGAACCTCTAATTTAATATATATGTTGTTTTCCTAAATTCGATATTAAAAAATAGTATATTTCCTAAAATAACTCATAAAGAAGAACAAACAAAGCCATAAAAACTGACTTTCATGCTTAGATCAGAATTTCGTAATGATTAAAAAACAGTTGATTGACTTACTGGTAATTTAAAAATTGGATTTATGCTCACTTCCAAGCGTGGTAAATACATGGTTTATTTTACAATTCCACTATGGTGCATATGTCTTCTAGTGAAATGCGAAATCCAGGTTTAGAACTCAATTGCGCTTTATTTCTTTTAATGAAAATTCGTACCGAACTAATCCATTTTTTGAAGCCAATTTATTTAGTCAGATTATCTTGCGACCCAATATGACTAAACAGCGTCATATTAGGTCTGTTTGTTATAGAGAAATAGTGTACACTATTTTACATTTTTTTGTGAATAAACTGTTTGTTATCGTCAGTGTAATTTAGGACTAGGTGTTTGGTATAAATTCTAGTGTATACTAGTTTTCACCTTATTACTCTAACTCTCGAAGTACTGTAGTTTGATCATTTTTACTACAAGACTTGAATTTGTTTGTTTATAAACATAACCATAAAGCCATTTTTAATTTTAGAAAGAAGTCTAAAACGCGTTTGGTATAAAAATCAAATACGAAACTTATTTACACTTACAAGTTCCACTATTTAGTCCTACCCTCTCCTACACTGATCTTAATAACAAACAGACCTTGTGTGTCCCTTGATTATTTTACACCATATGCCGGCGCTTCATGAAGTGACCAGGATATTCACGAAGAGACGGATTTCACTAAGACTATGAGACATATACATCAGTTGAATTTACGAAGACAATGTCTGTACTTTCAATGTATTAATGCAAATATTCGCCAAACTTTACCACAATGTTCTCCTCACGAATATTTGCATGTGTCTGTTGTGCCATCTAAGGCTACGTTAATAAAATGAAAAAACCATATGACTTAAAGTTTAGGACATTTAGTTTTTTTTTTAATTCAAGGGTTGGTAGGGGGGCGCTACCTTTCAGCAAGATCTTGATGTTTCTGTTCAGGGGTCCTTCAAGGACAATTACAGAAATTTTTAAAGTGTCTCAAGAACCTACTCAAAATTGTTCACCAGCTCTCCTACTATTATTAAATAAAGTCTGTTTGTTATTCAGAAATATATAACACTATTTTACACTTTTTGTACACACCCAGTCCTAAAATACACCTTTAATAAGAGTGCTTACGTAAAAAAAAGTTTAAAATAGTGTACACTATTTCTGAATAATAAACAGACCTAGGATGTTGTATGAGAAACGTAATTCTTTACGCCTCAGCACACAAGTAGTTGCCGATACTTTCTGTTACTGCCTAAATTTGAACTGAAACTCGGTAGGTGCGAATTAAGGTTTGAATGCTCTGTGTGTTGACGATTACTAAATGAGCCACTACGAATTGAATAAAATATACAAAGTTTATTTACAATGCATTTAAACCTTACTACTAAATTATTCAAAGAAAATTGCTAATTTTATTCAGAACAATTTGTCTTAAATTAGCAAAAACTTAGCTGACTGTCTTTTGAAATCGAAATGTCTTACAGAGTTTATGAAACAAGCATTTATTTACTTAATGGCACACGCTATCTCATCAACAAGGCTAAATATTACCTTTACTATCTGCCAATCTCCGGAAAAATTACCATATACTAGTCACTTTCCACAAATTTCAGGCAATGGTTTAATGAGAAAAGTCAAAGCCTTACCAAATTGAAAAATGTGTTGTCGCTTTGACCTCCGAAGAGCCGACGTACCACTTCGAGACCTTATTGGATGTATCCCCTGCCACGCTTTTACCGGTTCACGGAAACATGTCGATATGTTCGCGTTGCCTAGCGACGGTCGGTTACCTTTGTTTTCTTAATTTTAGATTGAAAACGGAGTACCGAGAATTGAATGTTGGGATGTGTGGAATTTAATAAAGCGCTGTTGTCACGTATATGTGGAAAATTTATTGATTAAATTTTAGATTTTTAATATGTTATTGAGAATTAAAGAAAAAGTTAACTAACTTTGGGCTATTGAAAAATAGCTTCCATATTGCAAGAAGTTTCTGCACAGATGTTATCAAACATGTTATTGTGTGAACGTTTATCTTTCTGTATTAATCATGCACACGTATGGACGTTTAATAAAAAAAATCGTCCACACGTGTGGACAAATATTCAAAAATATTATTCATTCACTTCCATTTTTATGGGAAAGTTCATTTTGAGGAATTTAAGGAATAATTATGTTTTACCACGCTTTTATTAGCATGACCTGTATGTATCTATGTAACGAAATAAAAAAATAAAATAAAATGACAATACCTGCGCATTCGCCAAGGCCAAAATAGCACAAAACGTTTTCTACAAGAATGGAAAAAGGGTTTTCCACTGACCTTCATGTTTGGTTATCTATGGGGTTTTTCTTTTCCATATGGAATTTGGACAACCTGGGAGTAAACATAAACGGAGGCGATCTAAATCATTTAAAATTTGCACATGATATTGTTTTAATATCAGACAGCATTGACAAAGCCACGCAAATGTTGGAAAGACTTCAACAAACCTCAAAAATGGCTGGATTGAAGATAAATATTTCGAAGACCCAATTTATGATCAACCTTGTGGCAAGTGGAAAAATTCCCTTGATAGGCGGTGAAATCGGACAGGTCAATTCATATAAATATCTTGGTCATGAACTCCGTATAGACCGAGATAATCAAACAACCGTGATCCAAAGAAGATTAGGCCTGGCATGGGCGGGATTTGGTAACCTTAAAGGTGTATTTAAATTGGAAATCCTCATAAGCTTAAAAAGAAAAGCATTTGACCAATGCTTTTTGCTAGTAATGGCATACGGAGCAGATACACTCACTTTAAGTGAGGAGATAGTAAACAAAATACAAGTAACGCAGCGTGATATAGAAAGGCCAGTCTTGGGCGTCAGTCTTAGGGATCGAATCCCAAACATTGAAGTAAGGAGAAGGTCCGGTGTTGCAGATGCCATGAAAAGAATCACTACACTAAAATGGAACTGGGTTGGACACATCGCAAGGATGACAGATAACCGATGGACCAGAAGAATCTTTGAATGGAGACCGAGAAATGAGGCCTATCGAAGTAGGGGACGTCCGCCAACAAGATGGACCGATGATATAAAACGCATCACACCGAACTGGATGCAGTCGGCGCAGTGCCGCTATGAGTGGAACATATTACGAGAGGCTTATGTTCAGCAGTGGACGCAATTGGGCTTATGATGATGATGATGTTATGATCTGTTGGCGATAATAAATGTTGCCTTTCACAGCACGTTTTAGACAACTCGGTAGTGCCACCACGGATGTTTTTTAAATAACTACTACCTAGAAATGTCTCTGCGGCTGGGAATCGAACCCGGATCGCCGGGGTGGCGAGCCGAAACTCTGACTACTACGCTACCGGAGAGACTAAAAAATAAGAAAATACATTTTGGTTTAAGGAAACAAAAAAACACGCTTTTATAGCAAACGGGACCAAAAGGTTAAAAATAATTTTCAACTATCAAGAGTTTGTGTTACAGCAATAAAAAGCCCAATAATTAATTATGACCACTTAATTTGAAATAAGATTAAAAAAAAATTAAGTTATTAAAAAAATAATTCAAGCACCCCACTTACTATAATTAAATTATTTTGTTAATGACTTAATTTTTATTTTACTCTTATTCCAAATTAATTGGTCATAGCTGATCATTGAACTTTCTATCACTGTAACACAAACTTTTTATACTTAAAAAAATATTTTCTACTTTTTAGTCTGTTTGCTATAAAAGCGTGTTTTTTTAGTTTTTTTTAAACTATAATTTATTTTTCCTGTGAAATCAGTTGATTTTTATTTTGTTTAAGTAATTGACAGTAATAATCCTTTTGTTTAATAGTTTTCCTGTCTTGTGTTTACGATTATCCTTGCTATATTAAGTATAATTTTTCAATTTGTCTTTCAAATTAAAAATTTAAGATAATAAAAAAGGTCTGTTCTTCTTTTCATGTCAATTATCATTACAAAAAAATAGCTTTTATATAAGATTGCATGAAACTGCTACGATTTTAATCCCTTCTGTAAACTCAAGCTCATTGTTTATTTAACAAGAAAAATCGTTTTTTCTAATTAATTTTCAATTATGCTGTCTCGTCTAATAACCCTTTTTATATGTCTATGAAAAAACATTTACTGGGTTAGAGAGATTTAAAAAATTTAAACTTTTAATATGTGTATCTAGAATCCAAATAGAAACTGGCCTTTGATTTTATTAAAATTATTATTTACCTTTTAATAGTAAGATAAAAATAACGATAACGATATGTTGCTTAAATTTGTCTATATGTTATTTGGAAGTAACATTTTTTCAATACATGGATTTATGGACACCGATTTGGTATTGAGTTTTTTCAAGAACAAACATTTGGATCATAACACACTTCTCACTTGTTATAATAAAACAGGTAAGCTTTAGAGTACTTTAAGGTTTTCAAAAAATAAATTTTAGAGGGCAGTAGAGAATTTTTTTATTAATTTCCCAATGCTATTTAAAACTATGATCAGTATGTAACATTATCAACATTTTGTTACTTAGCAAGAGTTTAGGCCAATAGATCTAACTTTGCTTGTGATATTTTGTTGCGCTGTTGCAAGACTTCACCCACTAACAGAAGCTTATTTCTAACTGTTTTGTAGTGCTGCTCACTTCGTTAGTACAGCCTGAGAGAATTTCTTTTTATATTTTCATTGCACAGCGAATCCTGCTGTTTACTGCTAAAGTTACAAATAAATTAAAGTCAAGAAATAAAAATTCCGAGTATTTCCGGAGATATTCTAGAAAACCCGAAAATTTGGAAAATTGTTTAAATTTTTTGGTGGCTCCAATTCTAAACGGATTTTAAAATAACCTGCACATTTACATTGCAACTTTTTTGTGCTATTCGATAGTGTTTTTAGATTTCACATTCGATGATTTATCAGTCGGCCACCATCATCAACTTTATTCTGAAATAGTGTTCCTTTTTTGATTTCAACAATATATAACATGTTATACACTGGAAGCTTGTAATCTCATTCATTTTCAAAAGAAATATTTTTTTTAAGGTGACCTTGGTTCCGGCGATGTTTTTTGGTTTTATTTGTTTTTAAACTAAAAATTCCGAATAAAAAGTAAAAACCTTAATCAGATGTTTCAAAGATTCAGGTATTAGTAGGAGAGCTGGTGAACAAATTTGAGTTGTTCTTAAAGTACTTTGAAAATTTGTGTAAGTGTTCTTGAAGGACCCCTATACATAAAAGTCAAGATCTGGCTGAAGGGTAGCGGCCCCTACCAGTCCTTGTTTTTTTTTAGTTTAAGGGTTGGTAGGGGGCCGCTACCCTTAAGCCAAACCTTGACTTTTATGTTTAGGATTCCTTCAAAGACAATTACACAAATTTTCAAAGTGCCCCAAGAACCTACTCAAAATTGTTTACCATTGGACTATATACAAAAGGTATTACAGCAAGTATTTAAAATGATAACGTTCCTCCTATATAAACGCACTCCTCTATTTAAACTATAAACAGTCCTAGAAATATATTTTCTTCTAAATGTTTTTGTGTGCCCCACAAAAGCGTACTCAAAACCGTAAGGTCAGATGATCTTGCCGGCCACCTAATAGGTCCCGCATTACCTATCTACCTATGCCTAAACCTATTATTTAAATATTCAGCGATTGCCCTAGTGTTGTGTGCAGGAGCTCCGTCATGTTGAAATCAAAATCCGTTATATTTTGCAAGGGTAAAATTATTAAGATATTTCTTAAATTGGATTCTTAAAAATTAAAGATGTATTTCTATGTGGTGTTTTTTTAGAAAACCTTCTAATCTCTTTTGATTAGTACTGACATTAAATTTTTAAGGAAAAAAAAAACAATCTCCGAAATCAAGGCCAACCAACACGGTATTACTTTTTTGGAAATAAATAGGGTTATAAGCATTTAAATCATAACATGTTATCCATTGTTGAAATCAAAATATGGAGCAACATTTATCTACGTAAAAATCAAATATGGTGCAAATAAGAAAAAATAAAGTTGATGGTAGCCGAATAATGAAACGGGAGATGTAAAATTTTAATTCACTATCAAATAGCCCGGAAAAAGTTGCAATGTATGTAAGATTTTCTCGGATATCTTCGAAAATACTCGAAATTTTAAAAGTTTCTTAAGGGCGTTAGTCACATAAAATTGTACCTTTTTTCCTATTTAAACTTTGTATTTCTTACCATTTTCTAGATGCTCATACTGCCCCTTCTTATTTTGAACACGCTGTATAGGCATTTTAAAAAACTTATTGTCTTAACTAGTTTCTATTGTTTAACAATTTTATTTTGTTATCACTAATGTTTAAAAAAAAATTTGTAATAATTTAAACAATATTTTTCTGTATCCTTAAAGCTCATGTAATACTTACAAGAAAATTAACCGAGAATAAAAATATACTTGTCTCTGTAAGAACAATGAAGTTCTTGAATATTTTGGATACAATTGTTACAAAACATAAGAGAGTGGGGTATCATTTTAGATGGAGATTGTGAAAATGCCAAAGGTTTATTACTTAGGGTAAGTGTATGAGAACGCTTATTAAAATATCAATACTAAAAAAGAAATAACGGAGATTTGTTCAGGCAGGGCTATAAAGTTCAAAATATAATTTAATTTTCGTAAAACAATGATGAGAAAGGACATAGTGTACAGGTTGGTATACTATAGTTAAACATTCAAAAAACCTAAGTATTGTGATTAAAAATATACTATTCCAAAAATTTGTTTTTATTTCTCAGAAAACTAAATCACTTATAAAAACAGCCATGACCCAGACTGAAGCTGAAAGAGAAGTTATTCAAAAAGTTTTGCAAAAGATTTATAAAATAAGAAATATTAAGAATGAAAGAAGAATACAGGTAAATAATTATTAACTAAAGTATATTTTTTTCTGATAATACAAGAGTTGTAGAAACTTTGTATTTCTAAAACTAATTACTAGTTTATCTAGTAAATAGAAGTTCCATAAATGATAGAGGTAATGCTTAAATAGGTAATTATTGCATATACGGTTTTCTTCTATTTTTGGATTATATGGTAAAATTTTTATATAGTCATATTCCAGTGTCCTTAGGGATTGCAAATATACTACCGGAGAAGAGAAATTATGTGTTTTAATATTTTTTATTTTAATTTGAAAATTTAAAATTACCATTGATTTTCTCCATATAATGCGAAAACTCCCCATTATGACAAGGAACGTCAGCGTGCAGTGTTGCCAAATCAGGGTCTTTTCGAATACGTTCCCGCATTTTCACGTCAAATATAATTGGGAAAAATAAAAAGCCGCTTTAACTAACCAAAATTAACCATGACCAACTGTTTAGACAAATTCAAGAGCCCCTAGTCGGTCATGGTTAGTTTTGGTAAGCAAAGCAGCTTTTTATTTATCCCAATTATATTTTAGAAAGAACCAGAACAAGGGTAGTAAACTTAACAAGGAGTGCTCGATTTTTACTATTTGTCCGCAGATATAGGTTATGTTTGGACGTCACCCGTTTGCCCATTTTGCCCAGAAGGCAGATTTATTTTATTAATTTTTGTTAAATATTCAACTTTTAAAAACTATTTTGGATATGTACTTACTATTAGAACTGTAATGTATAATATTTTTTAAAAATTAAGACTTTATATTACTTGTAAACAAAACAAACAGGCAAACAGATTACGTCACAAATACCGAATTGACATTTAAATTGGTTTATATGGGCTTAAATGGGATCGAGCACTCCTTGTTAGGTTTATCACCCTTGGAACCAGAATATCAAAATTTGATGGCCGAAAATTATTAAGTCCGGCAACACTGTTGATACTTATTTTGAATTTGACAATGTAGAAAGACATGAGCCATATTTTCGCGACTAGGCGTCTTACAGGAGTGTCTTTAAGCGTCTTACAGCGTGACGTTATTGAAAAATTGATCACAAAAATGCATGTTTTACAACAATGTCAAAAATGACATCATAGGATGGAATGTGGACCTGCGCCATACATATTACATTGTTCATGCCCTCAGTAGTCATGGAGTTTGTTATATAAAATTGCACAAAAGAAATGGAAATATATGTTGTCTTGTGATAATAAACTAATTAAACAATTATAAACAAAAATTGGTAAATAGTTCACAACGTGTTTTATGTCAAATTGCCCCTCCACAGATGGCTTGTGGCTTACAAATTTGTTGGCGTCCTCTAGAGACGGCTAACAAAAGCTGTAAGACGCGGTAAGCGTGACGTCATGACTAATTCTCTAAAATGGCATAGCTGTGAGCGCCTCACCGCGTCTAAGACGCGAAAATATGGCTATGATATTATTACTCGAGAAGATAAACCCACGTGCATGAGATAAGCCTATCTCTCTCGCACGCCTGACGTCACTCGACGACAATTTCCCCAGAAACGGCGAGTTTTAATATGGCATTCCGATTTCTGTTTAGATGTTAGATGGATTAAGCGCATGATTTATTTATTTTTTAAACGTCATAAGTAATGCCAAAATACAATAAACGTTAAAAAAGGCTTTAAAACACTGCTTTCCCAACCGACAAGCAGAATTGTTATCATCGAGTGACGTCATGCGCAACGTCGTACGAAATCGCCAAGTGGTTTTATCTTCTAGTAAGAAATGTGTTTTATTTCTAACCTATATTTTTTTAAATTTAAATTAAAAGTTGTTTTTCCCGATTTTCTGCGTATTTTGTCAATAGATTTCTGTTTCTGTGTGTTATGTTTAACTAAATAATTATCAATTTATACGTTTTTACCCCGCCCGATGTAGTGTATTATATAATAATATTTAAGAAATTATGTTTATCTGTTCTATTTACGTAAATAAACAGCTGACTAACTCCGATTCCTCAGCAAATCGAATTTATCGAATCAAGATCGAAGGATATCAAAGAATGCATGAGTCAGCGTCAGAGATTGGATGAGTTGTAAGAGGCAACGAGCTGCAACGAGGTTGTTTTATTTACAAATTAGAAAATATAAAAACAAAATATAAACTGTGTAATACGTGTACACTACATTTTGGCGACGAGGATTAAAAGGTAAAGTTTATTTCATAAAACAGGAGTAATTATTAACCAGTGAGAGAAAACTAGATACTATAATTCTCTAGGTTATAAAAAAAAGATATATACCAATTAGATAGGTATAAAAAATAAAAGGGTAATTATTGCATATACGGTTTTCTTCTATTTTTGGATTATATGGTAAAATTTTTATATAGTCATATTCCAGTGTCCTTAGGGATTGCAAATATACTACCGGAGAAGAGAAATTATGTTTTAATATTTTTTATTTTAATTTGAAAATTTAAAATTACCATTGATTTTCTCCATATAATGCGAAAACTCCCCATTATGACAAGGAACGTCAGCGTGCAGTGTTGCCAAATCAGGGTCTTTTCGAATACGTTCCCGCATTTTCACGTCTGAAATATAATTGGGAAAAATAAAAAGCCGCTTTAACTAACCAAAATTAACCATGACCAACTGTTTAGACAAATTCAAGAGTCCCTAGTCGGTCATGGTTAGTTTTGGTAAGCAAAGCAGCTTTTTATTTATCCCAATTATATTTTAGACAGAACCAGAATATCAAAATTATTAGACGATTTCGCCACGTTTTGGTTGGTACATAACTGGTTAACCATTCGGTATCTTCTGAGGTCATAAAAATGACGTACCTTACCAATTTAAGCCGAATTTGTTTGGTTTGTCATTCGTCAGCTGATAGCTACAGCGGCTGAAAGAAGTGTGTAAACAAAATTCCTTTAACTTCTAATCATTACTAACCTCTTAATAACAATGAGCAGATCTCATCGTTCTTAAAGAACGTCAATGTATGATTATAGAATGGACACTGCCGTACATTAGAATGGCATGAAGTTTTTACGCCACCTAGCGACCGGAAGCATTACTAATATGTATACAGGGCGGGAAAACCCGATATATTTCATATTTTTCGAAGTTTTTTTTTCAAATAAAAGAAAGATTAACAATTTGTCCATTTTAAAACGTCAATAGTAAGAAGGCACAACATGAATTTTTATGTATTGAAATTTTAACATGGACAAAGTTAATTTTTCTTTTATTTGAAAATAAGCAACATTTAAAGGTTTAAGGTGAACAAAAGTAAATAAAACTACTGTTTCTTAGAAGGAAATTTATTCGTATCAATATAAAAGAAAGTAACCTAGTTGATAGTGCTATCAAAAATTCTCTATACAAATTCCATCAGAGCTGTTAAGTTAAAAACTCATTTTGTCTCTGAAAAATATAAATTTTAGTTCAATCAGCAAGAAATTATAAAAATGCAAAAAGCAGCAGAGCTACAAATAATAATTACATATTCTAATATGGCTAATATTTAATATACAGTCCCAATTATTGTGAATGGTATTTATCCTTTGGTGTTTCATTTTACTTTTTTAATCACCAAATACAACCTAAATATCATTCCAGTGAGTTTAGGTTAAAAAAAGTAAATTCCTAAAGTCTACAAAGAATATTAGGATTTTTTACAATCAGAAAAACACAGTTATCTTCCACTTGGCCAATTATTATATATACTCTCTTATAAATAAAACTTGTTAAAAATCTGGACAAATCTTATTTTGGTTATAATTTACAAAAATTCCAGTTCTTTCAAAGCATCCATACAGATTATTTAAAAGCCTGCACACCTATGACATTCAAAATCACCCCAATGTATTTTGAAAAGTAACAGATGAAGTAACTGTAAAGACATCTAAATTTGATGTATAAGTTTTAATAATTTTAAAAATAGATTAAATTTTATTTATTGTTCTAAACAATGGATAACGGATTAATGTGTAATATTTGGTTAAGTATAACAGTCCTAAACCTTTATTTTTTATATTTTCTGACTTCTTCAATTTATTCTGGTATTTTTGGTAGGATTTTATTTTTATGGGATCTATTAAGTTCTTGTTAGGTTTTTTGCTAAAAATTGGATAAACTTTTCGTCTTTGCCCTTTGAAATTAAATTTACTTTTCTACACCAAAAAATAGAGAACATCTTATAATAAGTTTAATCAGTAATTTATGATTTTCCCTATGCTCATTGCAGTTAATTAAAGAAAAGTGAAGTTGTTTCTCTAGCATTGATTCCAAAATTTTTGCGATATGCTTTTTATGACAAATTCTAGGAATTATATAGAACAGCCGGCAAAGAGATTCTTTAACCAGAAAACTAAAGAAGTACCAGGCACAGTTAATTTACTTTTCTCATATTGCCGAGCTTGGATAAAATCTAAATTAAATTGTTGGTCCCTAAATGTCAAATTGTTCTGACAAGTGTCACAACTAATTTTTTTAAAAATCTTTTTGGCTATGAAACCAGATATGTATTGATAAGTACATTTAGCAATTTTAGTTTGCCCTGCTCTTAAAACCACTGATGGTATTTTAACCTCAGGATAAACTTCAATTTGTTGAACCCTTGCACTAACTTCACCAGTTAAAAATTCCCTTAAATTATGTAGAAGTCCCTCATGGCTATCCTCCTCACAATTCGCTCCTGGTGAATGAGTTGACATGAAGTTATTTAACATAAGTGCTTTAAAAGAAGACATAAAGTGTGAAACACTTGGATTGTTTTCATGATAAGCATAAGCTCGAACGCAACCAAACAAGTTTTCTAGCGCATCTTGCTGGATTACTCTACAGAGAATATACCTTTTACTATATAAATTCAATATTTTTTGGCACAGATATATAAAACCTTTCAAAGAGTGAATGATATTTTTAAGTGATGGAACAATAACAAATTTTTTTTTATTTGGACAAAAAAATTTCATTGTTTTAATGATTTTGATAGCATTATACCAAAAAGAAATGTGGCCGGTCTTCGTAGTCACTGCAGATTTCAATGGTTTTCCAGGTATATCAAATTTTTTGCTGGAGTTTAAACTGTCAAAGAGTTTGTCCAGAAAGAGAATTAGATGGGCTGTGTCAACTGCTTTTGGATCAAGGTTCACTTGAGAATCTGTAAGGACATAATATATTAGTATAAGGATAGAAAGACATATAGTTGTTATTCAGGTATTTAATCAAAGTGTATTGATATATTTGAAAATATTGGTGAGAGACGTTTTTTTGGTGAAATTACAGGTCAGCATCTCTACTCGCAAATGCAAATACCTAGATTGGAATGTTACCAAAACATTCATATCTAAGAGGCTACCCAGTGCGTTAAAGTAGTTTTATCTACAAATAAAATAGCAAAGCATCCACAATTCTATACCATTATTTAGTAAATGTGTTAATTTAAATAGTTTGCCTAGTGAAACTAAAAGAGCTTTTTTAGTATTTTGCAAGCAAGCAAATAGTTTAACTTTTAAAACTTTTTTTTTCATAAAACGTTTCTCACTTATTTGTTTATAATTTTAAATTCTAATTAAATTTGTCAAATAAGTGATCAAACACCTAAAATAATCCATCGAAATTGTGAACACAAAACAAGTATATAATATGAACTTACTCCAACCAACAATCTTCTTCATCAATGCTCCCACTTGGTGGGAGAATACTTGCATACAGCAACTAACTTTCATTTTGTTAATCTTATTCTTAATGACATGTTGGTCTGTTAATTTTGGGCATATTCTAACATCTTCTTCTTCCACATCAAGGAAATAAAACTGCTCAATATGTTCCCATTTAGCAACACATTTTTTTCCATCCATCTCAAAGTGTAGATCTTTGGTTAAAAGGTTATTCCTGATACCTTTAAATAGATGTGGTGTATCAAAAATAGGAATAACTTCCTTGTCTCCAACCAAAAATCCGAAATATTTATTTTCAATGCCATTTTTTTGGTAATATTCTTTTGTTTCTGCCAACAAACCTTTGATTGCTGCTTGATTTGGACCACCTTGATCACATACAGTTGCCCATATACTTAGGCCAATCCTGTGGCATTCTTCAATAATCCTTTTTAAAAAATGTTTTAAAACATTGCCCTTTGTTGGACCTCCACTGAAAGTGAAACAAAGTGGTTGTTTCCACTGTCTAAAGATGCCCTTTACCATGAATACATTTACATGGTCCGCAATCTCAGGATTTCGGTTGTTAGACCCAAAATCCTCAAGACCATTTATTTCATCCTGGCATGGGTCATATGTTAGGTAGGATTCTATAGCCATTTCATCAAAAACCAAAATAGCATTTCGGTCAATGACTTTCATTTTTTCTACTTTTTTCTGTAGATAGTCAAACATGTGAATATTTATTCCACATTCAAAAGGTACTTTGTTCATCAAACGTGTTAAAGTTTGCTTTGATGGCAAAGTAAAAATTTTTGACAGAAGCCTATACCCCTTCCACTAGCTTTTAATATTGTCAACGCTAGAATTTTTTCATCAAGACTGAACCTTCGCGCTTTTGGTTTTTGTTTCTGGGTTCGAACTTGCGACAATATAAACTTGTAAGTCGAAGCATTGACATGGCTCATAAGACCCTCAAACTTATCTGAAGAGGCAATTTTCTGTGCAGCAGCAAGCCTTGCTTTAAAGGACGTAATATTTTGGGTTAGTTTGGCTATTCTGTTACTTGAGCGTACTACTTCCTTATAAAGATATTTGGCCGGTGGGCTTAGCAATTTTGCCTTGTGACATTCATGCTTTTTAGAAAACTGCAACTTCGTCTGGTGCCTGTAACAATAGAAAACAAATTATAGGAAGTATCAAATGCAAAACAATAAATTTTTCTTTTTTTTGAGAAATATTTTCTCCCAACTTTAAATTACAATGAAATATAAATTTTACTTTCTTTTTAATTCTATTGTAGTTCTTAATTAATCATACTAATAAATTAATATATATATATATATATATATATATATATATATATATATATATATATATATATATATATATATATATATATATATTTTTTTTTTTTGTTATAAGTATCTTTTCTAGCAAAGTGATTTTTATTAAAATAAATCTTAGTTCATTTTATTTGAAACCTACCAGATTGCTTATGCCTTTTTTCATCTACTTTTTAATCGATTGTTTAGCCTTTGAAGTGCTAGCCCCAAAATTAACTGGGAATCCAATTTCGCAAGGGATCCAGAATAACTACAATAAGTATAAATGTATCATTAAAATTATCACATATCAAATAAACAAAAGTCATGCAAGTCATGAGAAAAAAAGTATTTTCTTTTCTTTTGAGGACAAGATTGTTATTTTTTTAAAGAAATATTTTCTTCAATTTTAAATGTAAGTATAATTAAATATAAATTTTACTTTTTTAAACTCTATTGTAGATCTTAATAAACCATACTAATTGAAATATATTTTTTTGTTTTGGTTATAAGTCTCTATGTCTAGCAAAGTGATTTGTTATTAAAAAAAAGCTATTTAATTTTATTTAATACCTACCAGACACCTTTTGCCTGGACTCATCTACTTTTTAATAGATTGTTCAGCTTTTGAAGTGTAGCCCCAAATTAACGAATCCAATCGCAAGGGGGATCACTGAATAATCTACAAATAAATATAAATGTATCAAAATTATCTCTTATAAGAAATAAAACAAAAAATGCCTAATGTCTATAGGAAATATACAAAGTATTTTCTTTTCTTTTTGAGCACAAGATTGTTATTTTTATTAAAGAAATATTTTCTTCCAATTTTGAATTAAGTATAATTAACTATAAATTTTAATTTTTAAATTCTATTGTAGATCTTAATAAACCATACTAATTGAAATATATTTTTTGTTTTGGTTATAAGTCTCTATGTCTAGTAAAGGGATTTGTTATTAAGAAAAAAACTTATTTAATTTTATTTAATACCTACCAGACACCTTTGCCTGGACCCATCTACTTTTTTAATAGATTTTTTTAGCCTTTGAAGTGCTGGCCCCAAAATTAACTGGAAATCCAATTTCCGAAGAGGGGTCACAGTCACAGAGTAATCTACAAATAAAAAGTACATAATATGTATTAAAATTATCTCATATCATACCTAATTAAAACAAAAAACCTTATGTCCATAAGAAATATACAAAGTATTTTCTTTTCTTTATGAGCAAAGGATTATTTACCTTTTAAATAATTTTGCTTGTAAACATAAATTTGTGATAGATAGAGGTGGCAAACTGCAACCGGTATAAAATTTTATAAAATTTTGATTTCAATCCATTTCTTAGTTGACATATTTTTGCCAATTTTTCTACAAAATTTTAAAGTGCCTTTGAGTACCTTTAAAAAAAAATGGATATGAAAAAAGTTTTTTTTTTTTAAATTTTAGGTAAAAATTGCCTGTATCATTCAAACAGGATAGTCTATATATAAAAAATAAATTGGTAAAAATAACCAATTCTTCACTATTTCTGCAAAATTGATTATTTCCAAACTTAATATACTATCTAGACTATCTTTTGTTTAATCCTTATGTAATCTTTGCAAACCAATAATTTTTATTCCTTTTTTGGAACAGTACAAGCCTTTTTGCTTATAATCCAACAGAAAAACCTATTCTTTGTAGCTTTTTTCAATGTGCCATAAAAAAGGTATAGAATTTGATGGAAAAAGGGTCAAACATGTTAACTAAAAATGGATTAAACTTTTCAAATACACTTATATTTCTTTGAGAATTGATGCAAAATCAAATTTCCCTTAAATTTTATGACATTTCTAATTAATTGGCCATCTATGTATGATATTAATACAAAAACAATTTCGTTAATATTGCAGTAAAAACACTTTTGTTATAAGAATTAATAAATATACTACATAAAACTAATAATTTTTAAGCTAATCGGTAGAATTACAACTGGGAATTCTTTACTCGACCTGCAGAATGGTATCAGGAAATTTTTTAATACATATAACTGGCAAACTCTACCGATACCGCCGATTTCAAGATTAATTGGAGAAGTATGTTTGTTTGTATCTTGGGCCTTTTGATTTCTGGTGGTAAATCAAAATCAACCTCCATATTCCTATTGGTCAAAAATGTTCATTTTTTTCAATCGAGCCTAGTAAAAGAAAATAGAGATAACATTCTAAATTTTTATTTTTTATAGACATTTATAAAAGTAGAATTTAGTAAACCTGCCATATACAGGATGATCCAATCTTAAAATCTAAATACAATTTAACTAAAATATCGAAAGGCCCACTAGGCTGTCCGTCCGTGTATGGTTTTTTTTTTTGAGCTACGCTACGCAAGTGCTATCAAAAGTTACGTTTTAATATAAAGATTATGATTATCATTAAATTTAATTAAATGTTTGTCATCTTGAGGCCTCACCGGTCCTTGAAGTTTCTAAAATTGGCCATTTTTAGGGGTTTCGTAACAGTAACTCTAAATAAATCATTTATTTCAATTTACAGATACTCTTTCAAAAATTAATATTTTCAAATGGTACAACAAAACTTACGAACTACAAAATATTATATGTCAGTTAATAAAGAAATCATAACAATTTTGAGCTATGGCTACGAAAAGGTATCAAAAGTGGGTTTTGATACAGAGATTATCATTAAATTTAATTCAATATTTGTCATCTTACGGCCTCTACTGGTCCTTAAAAATGGAAATTTAAGTGACTTTTAGAAAATGAGAATGCCGGTAGAGCCCTCAAAATATTTTTTTTATCTTTTTTATTATCTTTATGGTAACCTACAACTTATAACGCAACTTTTGAGGGGCCTTGTGTAGGAAATTTGAAAATAAAATATTACGGACACCCTAAGCCCCTTGTAAATAGCAGTGAAAAACATTTGATTAGTAGTTATTTCTGCAAATAACTTTAAAAAATTTGGTATCATATTGTTATCTTGTAAACGGCAAAATTTTACAGATCCCACATTTATTGCTGTTTTTTAGTAATACCATATAAATAAAACAAAACTAAATAAAATATAAAATATTTTACTTACCAGGCAAGTCAAAGGGGACGGCATCGTAAGTGATTCCACGTTTGGTTCCTTCCGTTAAATGTTCCTTTAAAAAGTGTCTTGCACAAACACGGTATTTATAGTGAACATCTTTGGGTGGAATATTTTTTAATAACGGATTGTTAATTTTGCCATCCATTTAGAAAATAGTTCAATCCCCCCAACGGCGTTAGTGAATTAGGAAATCGGAATCGGCTACTAAACCTATCATCACAATTTGGGACACACATTAACTGACGGGTTTTTTTCACCAAATACCACAGACATATTGTTCTAATTCACCAAAACAAGTTAGATACGAAAAAGCACAAATTTGTAGAAACGCAAAATGTCGCAAAAAATAACTTAAGGCGTTCGTGTGTTTAACCACGGAAACCCACGGCATAACAGCGCTTAGCTTACACTGCCACCTTGAGCATAAATTCAAACCAAACCAAGTCGACTTAACGTTTGGGAAAGTTTTGAAACCGACTGGCCCCCTCGCAGCCGGGGCTTACTTATAAGTTTATCCCGGATGTCTCCAAAGGGTCTTTTCTAAGTCATTTGGGATATTTTATGTTAATTAGGAACGTACACCGTTTTCAAACTTTTATTGGCACTCATTTCAACAAATTGATAACAAAAAATAAATAAAGAAATAATCAAAATATGCCAATCAGCTTCCAAGTTAAACAAAGTAAAGCTACCAAAATCAACAACCGTGCTTCAGGCTTGGGTGATTTGACAGACCAAAATAGATACCAAAGTTGTTGTGACGTCATCGTTTTCGTCCCGAAACGGTTGGTACATTTTTGACCAACCAAAAGAACGTACCAAAACGTGGGAAATCGTCATAAGCCGGGCATGACATAATCCTGGGTTTTTTTTATTGGTCAGAACATGTGGCGCCCAAGGTTCTGACCAATCCCTCTTCGGATGATCG
>JAHBCN010000540.1:173350-186581 GCA_019359885.1 Listronotus oregonensis | reverse complement strand
TTATGTTTAACTAAATAATTAAATTTATACGTTTTTCCCGATTCACTCGTATTCACTCAAGATAGTAAGTTTTTTGGTTGTTTAACAAAAATTAAACAAATTTTCTCTTCTCCGTAATATAGCACCCAAAATTTACTTAAATGTAATTTTTTATTAAAAAAAAATTAAAAATCCCCTAAATATAGCTAAAACCGTATATGCAATTTTATTACCAATAAAAACCAAAAGATGGGTAGAAAAATAGTGAATTACCAATAAGATAGGTAGAAAATACATAGGCTTGACTTTTAAAACCATAGATTTGATGTATGGTAATACTAGCTGCGTATATAATGTAAAGAATTAGATTTTTAGAAAAATCATAAAGCCTACGAATATGGTATGTTTAGGCAATATATAAAAAAATATATATATATTAAACCACTAAACCAGCTAAATTAAATTAGGTAATTGTCTCGAAAGTTGCCTCCTCTCCGATTTTGACCAAATTTGGTATACGGGGGTTTTTTGGGGCGCTGATTACGAATCTGCAAAAATTTTTTTTCGGCAACGTTTCGTTTACGAGATATTCATCATCAAAGTTAAAAATCAAACTAACCTAATTTTCACTATATTCCCCCTTCTTTTTGTACAGAATTCTTGATTGTTACACTAAAGTGGCACACAATATTTTATAAACACCTTTTAAAACCTTGTATTTTTATTTATTTTACACCTTTTTTCCATTAAATTGCGAACTTTCAAGTTCAAAGGCAGCAACCACATTTGTTTACAAAAGGCTAGTGTATACATGGTTGCCTACACGTTGCGGCGTGTGAAAGTGGAGGTTTGCAATTAAATGGGAAAAAAAATGTAAAATTAGTATAAAAATAAGTTTTTAAAAGGTGTTTGTGAAATATTGTGTAATTTGGTGTAAAAATCAAGAATTCTGTGCAAGAAGGAAATAGTGTAAATAAGGTTAGTTTGGTTTTCAACTTTGATGATGAATATCTCGAAAACAAACGTTGCCGAAAAAAATTTTGCAGATTCGTAATCAGCGCCCCCGTATACAAATTTGGTCAAATCGAGGGAACTCGACAATTACCTTAAATTAGAGTCTACGAAACTAAATAGTAGCCCGGATCAAATAAAGTACCTATTAGAAAATTATATTAATATAATATAATTTGCACTCATAAAGTGCATTTTGCTTTTAGGTAAAAGAAGTTAGTCATGTCTAGCCTAACTCCGTTAGAGCCATTTAATTGCGATGGTGACGTAAGCTCCGTAGGAGTAATGTGGGAGAAATGGAAAAGAGCCCTAGAAATTTACCTGGAGGCTGCCAACATCGACAGTCCTACTAAAAAGCGAGCAACGTTGCTTCATGTGGGAGGCCTAGGGATTCAGGAGATATATTACAACCTACCAGGTGCCCATGCTACACCAGAGGAAGCGGACTTAGTAGACGTATACAGGATTGCTGTGGAAAAACTCGATGAATATTTCTCTCCCAAACAAAGTAAACTATTCGAGCGGCACATTTTCCGCCTTCTCAAACAGGAATCGGGAGAGAAGTTTGAGAAATTCCTTGTCAAACTTAGGAATCAAGCAGAAAAGTGCAAATTCACAAACCCTGAAGAAAACATTATTGATCAAATTGTTGAAAAATGCTACTCTTCTGATTTGAGAAAAAAATTCTTAACCATTGGAGATTCCCTTACTCTAGATCAAATTGTGAGCGAAGCTAATGCCCTTGAGGCAGTAACCAGACAAATGGAAGAATTCTGCGAGAAAAAACCTCTGGAAGTCAACAAATTAATAACAAAAAATTCTGAAGCTCAAAAGGAAAGCGACAAAAAAGCGTGCTACAGATGTGGTTCTTCGAAGCATTTATCTTTCAACTCTCCAGCAAAATCAGCTACATGCAAGAGATGTGGTTATAAAGGTCATCTAAGCCAAAAATGTCGAACCAGGGTAGAAAAAAGAAAACCAAGTCACGAACCAACTGATGGTACCAGGCCGAAAAAAGTAAGGTATGCAAAACCTAGTACGGATGATCCTGAAATCAATTACGTGTTCCATATTGATAGAAACGAATGTGATATTGTTTGTAATATTGCCGGGCATCCAGTTAATATGGTTATTGATTCAGGCTCATCTTGTAATATATTAAGCGATGAAACATGGAAACACCTAAAGAATTTGAGTGTTAGTGTGTCAAATCAACAAAAAAACCCAAAGAAAATATTCATGGCGTATGCTAGTTCAAAACCTTTAGAACTTTTGGGTTCTTTTGATACCACTATTTCTGTCCTTAATATGGAAACTACAGCCACGTTTTATGTTGTCAAAAACGGCACTAAAAATTTATTAGGAAAAAACACGGCACAATCTCTAGGTGTTTTACGTGTTGGGGTTTCTGCCCAATTAGATGTAAATGCCATATCTGCCTTTCCAAAATTCAAAAACATTGTAGTCAACATTCCTATTGACGAGTCAGTTAAACCAGTGATTCAACCATATCGGAGAATTCCAATACCTCTTGAAGAAAAAGTTAATAAAAAAATTGAAGAGTTGGTAAACTCAGATATTGTTGAATCAGTGGACGAACCTTCTAAATGGATCTCACCAATGGTACCTGTATTAAAACCAAATGGCGAAATAAGAATATGCATTGACATGAGAAGGGCAAATATGGCAATATTAAGGGAAAATCACCCATTACCTACTATGGATCAGTTAATTCCTAATTTTAGAAAAGCAAAACTATTTTCCAGATTAGACATAAAAAACGCTTTTCACCAAATCGAAATAAATGAACATAGTAGGTACATAACTACATTTATCACAAGCAAAGGTCTTTTTAGATATAAGCGGCTCATGTTCGGTATTACTTGTGCCCCCGACATATTCCAAAAAATCTTGGAACGTATTTTATCTCATTGTGAGGGTACGGTTAACTTTATTGATGACATTGTAATTTTTGGAAAAACAGAGATCGAGCACAATAATAGATTAAAATTTACACTGAAGGTATTACGAGAGCACAATGTCTTATTAAACGATAATAAATGTGTGTTCAATATTCCGGTAATTCAGTTTCTGGGGCACGAGTTATCACCAAAAGGCATTAAACCTCTAGATAAGTACATGACAGTTATTCAAGCGTTCCGACCCCCTAAGACTATTGACGAATTACAAAGTTTTTTAGGCCTAGTAAATTATATTGGGAAATGGATAGGAAATCTGGCCACTCTAACTGAACCACTTCGACAACTACTTCGTCTAAAACTAGGAAAACACGCAAATATCGAAAAGTTATGGAAATATAAACAAAATGAAGCATTTCAAAATCTAAAAAAATCTTTAACCCACATTAAAACCTTGGGATATTATGACCCTCAAGACCGGACTCAAGTCATAGCTGATGCCAGTCCTGTTGGGTTGGGTGCGGTTTTAATCCAATTTGACACAGAAGGGCCCAGAATTATTGCATATGGGAACAAAACCCTGTCCGATTGCGAAAAACGGTACTGCCAAACCGAAAAGGAGGCTTTAGCTTTAGTCTGGGCGGTAGAACATTTTCATATTTACCTATATGGAAAACATGAATTTGAGTTGGTAACTGACCACAAGCCACTTGAGATCATTTTTGGAGTTAAATCAAAGCCATGTGCTAGAATCGAAAGATGGGTTCTTAGGCTACAGTCGTATAATTTTAAAGTGGTCTACCGGCCAGGCAAAAGCAATATAGCAGATCCCCTTTCAAGACTTTGCATTTGTGAGACAATAAGTGAATCATTTGATACTGAAGAACATATCCAACAAATTGTAGAATTTTCTCGTCCTGTAGCCGTTCCCTTATCGGAAATTAAAGAACATTCGAAGGCCGATCAGGAATTTAATATTGTCAAAAAATGGCTACACACAAACGTCTCGGACGAGAGAATTCGTCACTTTGTCCCTTTTGCCACCGAACTCTGTTTTTCTAATGATATATTACTCAGAGGAAATAGAATCGTAATACCCAAGACACTGCGACAAAAAGTACTTGGAGCTGCACATGAAGGTCATCCAGGTATCGTAGCGATGAAAAACAGACTACGCACCAAAGTTTGGTGGCCTAAGATTGATGCTGATGCTGAAAATCTAGTCCGGCATTGTAAAGGATGCACTTTAGTTTCAGCACCGAACGCACCTAACCCCATGAAGCGACGCGAGCTGCCAACTCAAGCTTGGGTTGATGTAGCAATAGATTTTTTAGGACCACTTCCAAGTAGCCACTATATATTTGTTGTAGTAGACTATTTTAGTCGGTATAAAGAAGTAAAAATAATGACAACAATAAGTACCGCTAACACAATCAAAGCGCTTCAAGAAATATTTTCTCGGTTAGGCTTCCCCGTTTCAATAACTGCGGATAATGGAAAACAGTTTAGCTGTGAAGAATTTAAACAATACTGCAAGATATCAGGTATTCATCTTTACAATACAATCCCCTATTGGCCGCAGCAAAATGGTGAGGTAGAGAGGCAGAACAGAGATATTTTGAAACGTCTCAGGATCAGCCAAACTCTTAAAACTGACTGGAGACAAGATCTATTAGAGTACCTTATGATGTATAACGCGACACCTCATTAAATTACTGGTAAAACACCGTCAGAGCTATTTTTTAGAAGACAGTTTCGGGACAAACTTCCAACAATAACAAATTTAGAACTTTGCGAGACGAGCCTAGATGAAGAAGTGAGAGATCGAGACGCTATAAAAAAATCGATTGGCAAAGAATATAGTGATAGGAAAAGAAAAGCTGTGGAAGACAATATAAAATTAGGCGACAAGGTGTACTTAAAAGAAGTTGTAAAAGAAAATAAGCTCTCATCTAATTTTAGTTCCATCCCTCATACAGTTGTTGAAAAAAAAAACGATATAACAGTTAGAAACGACGAAACTGGTAAAAAATTTCGTAGGAATGTGGTCCACTTAAAAAAGGTGGAAGGAGAATGGAAAGTAGTCAATGATACGGAAAATAAAACAACAGAAAATGAAAAAGAAAAAGACACAGTGACCAACTGACAACACTAAAAGAGTAAAAACAAATAATTCTAAGTATTTTGTTATATTAGGAACATACATAATACACTACACCCAGCACTCAAATTCACTCCAAGATGCAGTAAGTTTATTTGGTTGAAAAAACAAAAATTAAACACAATTTCTCTTCTCCGGTAGTATATTTGCTATCCCAAAGAATACTTAAATGTAATTTTATTAAAAAAAATTCATAAAATCCAAAAATAGCAGAAAACCGTATATGCAATTGTTACCCTTAAATAACATACATATTCACTGTTTGCGTCTGAGTAAAGTAATCTTTTCTTTTGACAAATTTACTAGAGTAATGCTTATTTTTTAGCTCTTGTTAATTACTTTAAAACATTTATAACTAGCCACTGTTCTTTGTGTCATACAGTCTTATTGCATCTTAAAGTGATGGCAGTCCTCAATATTGTTACATACTTTAGTTAGTGTTTAGTTATTAAAAATATAAAGGGTTAGAATTATTTTATTTTGGTTAATAATTTATTTAAAATAGGTTACCTTAGTTTTTCCCTTTTTCGACGGTCATTGCGGATTATCCTGAGGGCGCTGGAGACATCCTTTTTACACTTTTCTTACATCCTGTAGTAAAATAATCCTTCCAGCTAATTCTAGACTTTTCCAGACTTTTCCATTCTTTTCCACTTCACTATAAAAAGCGCGAGGAAAATCCGCACGGGCCAGTTTAGTTTTGTATTCCGACGGGATAAGTAGTTGACAGGCAGTTAAAGGTTAAACAGTTGTCATTATTACGTTACGTTAAAGTGTTACCATAGAAACGTTTGTAAACCAGATATCCAATAAAAAGGTGTAAAACCAGGATCCTTGTTTTTATACGGGGTGTCCCGGAACATTTGGTGTCAGAAGCGGAACGAGGACCTACAAGAAAGTGAAAGCGATTAAAAATCTTTGAATGCCTATTGAGACCAGACAGCAAACAGCAGCTATGGAAGAATTAACCGCACTGATGAAGCAAATGATGGCCAGCCAAGAAGATCTGAAGAAAGAAATGAAGACCAGCCAAGAAGATCTGAAGAAAGAAATGAAGACCAGTCAAGAATCCTTGCAAAAAGACCTAAAGGATGAAATGAAGAGAAGTCAAGACGAAATGAAGAAAAGTCAAGAAGAAATGAAGACCAATCAAGAGGAAATGAAGAAAAGTCAAGAAGAAATGAAGAGCCAAATTCGAATTAGTCAAGAAGAAACACGACAGCAAATAGAGAAAATCCAAAAAGACATTAAAAGAAGCCAAGCAGAGATGAAACAAGAGCTGAAAGAAAAGATGGTAAAGATCCGAGAAAACCTAAAAGGAGAATTTTATCAAAGCCAAGATGAGATGAGAAAACAAATGTTACTTGATGTAAAACTTTCCAAAGAAGATGTAAAAGAGGAAATAGAAGAATACAGCACACCGTACAGCAGTTGAAAGTCATGTTCAGCAAGTCCAAGGCCAAATACAACAGGAAGTGCAACATTTACAACGACAAATTCAAAAGCTAGCTAGTACAGGCGTCGTCTCAGAAAGTGGTACCGTAACAACTATTATGAAACCACCAACTTTTGATGGCAAGATACCATGGGTTACATATCTTCGACAGTTTGAAGCTGCTGCCGATGGAAACAATTGGAGTTTACCAGAAAAGGCACGAGCTCTAGTACTTGCTCTTCGAGGTGAAGCCATGGAGGTGTTAAGAAATATTCCCGAAGCAAAACAATGTGACTATGAATCCATTGTGAAGTTACTGGAAATGAGATACGGTGAAGCCCACTTACAGGAAGTTTATAAAGCGCAGCTTCAAGGACGAAGACAAAGATACAATGAAAGCCTTCAGGAGTATGAAGCGGATATCGTACGGCTAATTAATTTGACATATCCAGCCTACCCAGAAGAAATTAAACAAGAATTAGCAGTAGGTAGTTTTATTGAAGGCTTACGTGATCCAGATATGAACCAGGCGTTAAGAATGGCCAGACTTAAGAAAATATCCGAAGCTCTTGCCTATGCACTTCAGTTTGAAACAGCTAAACAAACATCCAGAGGTCAGACAAGAGTTCGAAGGATAAACTTTGTTCCAGAAGATGAAAATTCAAATAATGATTTTACAAGAGTGATGAAGGAGTTGCAAGAGATATTCCTTAAAAAACAAACAGAAAGAGACAGCACTATGACATTAAGACGAAGAAATAACATCTGTTGCTGGAAGTGTGGCAAAGAGGGGCATGTCCAAAGAAATTGTACCAGATCAATTGCTCCTGCAAGTAGCCAGAAAACTTTAAGGTCGAAAGCTGGCAAGGTGCTACCAACCATCAACATCAATAATAAAAGTATCCCGGCTGCAAAACAACGGCTCCAGCTTGGTAGTACCTGGAAATGTATGCGGTCGGGAATGTGAAATGGTACTAGATACTGGTTCCACACATACTATTGTAAGGCCGAACATCGTAGCCCATTGCAAAATATTTCGTCCAGAGAAAAATTATATTTTGGAAACTGCCAATGGAGAAGTTATACCAATTAAAGGCATACATGAAGCAAGAATAACCTTGGGGACAACAACTTTTATACACGTTGTGTTTGTTGCTGACATAATGGACGAAGTTATCCTTGGTCTTGACATTATGGAACATCAGAAGTTTGTACTTGACCTTCCACAACGAATACTGCGAACTAGTAATGAAGAGATTGTAATGAGATTTCCACGGAAAAATGAAGTATTCATTCGAGAAGTTGTACTTACAGAAGATGTCATATTACCCCCAAATTCAGAAGCCATAATCCAAGCAAGGTGTGAAGACTTAGAAGAAGGTGAAATCCTATTAGTTGAACCAACTGAAAATAGTCCACTATACGCTAAAGGAATTCTACCCGCAAGAACTCTGACGCAAAACAGAAGAAATACGGTATTTGTCAGAATGCTGAACCTGAAAGATTACCCTCAACAAGTCCAACAAGGTGACAAAATTGGTACCTGTCAACCTGCTAATATGATAGTTACCCATACCTTTACTACACCTGTTGAAGTTCCTTTAAGTAAACTACCTGATGCTCTGCAAGACTTGGTAATTTCTTCAAAAGCCCTATTAGATCCAGTGCAGGTTACTAAGTTGGAAGACCTTCTAAGAAGAAATCAAGACGTTTTCTCTCTCTGAAAAGGATTTGGGAAAAACCAGCATAGTTCAACATCGAATAAATACTGGTGATGCAGCGCCGATAAGGCAACCACCACGACGAATTCCTTTAGCCAAAAGAGACGAAGTTGACAAGTTAATTGGAGACATGCAAAACCAAGGCATTATAGAACCATCCCAGAGTCCATGGTCGTCTCCAGTAGTCCTGGTTAAGAAGAAAGATGGTTCTACCAGATTTTGTGTTGACTTCAGAAGACTTAATGACGTCACGAAGAAGGACAGTTTTCCATTACCAAGAATAGACGATACTCTAGATACTCTGACGGGTTCAAAATGGTTTTCGACTCTAGACCTGAAAAGTGGCTATTGGCAAGTAGAACTTCATCCCGAAGATAAGGAAAAATCTGCCTTTTCGACCGGAACCGGACTGTGGCAGTTTAATGTTATGCCATTTGGTCTATGCAATGCCCCTGCTACTTTTGAACGATTGATGGAGTTAACATTACGTGGACTAACTTGGAAAACATGCTTAGTATACCTAGATGACATTATTATTCTTGGAAAAACATTTGAAGACCACCTTAGAAATGTCGAAGAGGTTTTTCAGAAGCTAAGATCTGCCCAGCTAAAGCTTAGTCCAAAGAAATGTCACCTTTTCCAGAAACAAGTTAAATACCTGGGGCACATAATTACTGAAGAAGGAGTGAAAACAGATCCAGAGAAGACAGAAGCTATCCAAAACTGGCCTACACCGAAAAACAAGCATGAAATTAGAAGTTTCCTGGGGTTGTGCACTTACTATAGAAGATTTATACATGGATTTGCTGCCATTGCCAGACCATTACATCGACTTACCGAGAACAACAAAAGCTATGAATGGACCGAAGATTGTGAAGCAGCCTTTATACAACTGAAGAAAGCCCTTTGCAATCCTCCAGTGTTGTCATATCCACAACCCAATCAAACTTTTATTGTGGACACTGATGCAAGCAATACTTCTATTGGTGGAATTTTGTCACAGATACAAGATGGCCAAGAAAAAGTGATAGCGTATTTCAGCAAAGTTCTTTCGAAACCTGAACGAAATTATTGTGTGACTAGAAAAGAACTTCTAGCTATCGTCAAATCTCTGGAACATTTTCATAAGTACCTTTATGGCCAGAAATTTCACCTGAGAACTGACCATGCATCACTTAAATGGTTGCTTCAGTTCAAGAATCCTGAAGGTCAGATAGCACGATGGTTACAACGTGTTCAAGAATACGATTTTAAAATTGAACATCGAAGAGGATTGAACCATAAGAATGCTGACGCTCTATCAAGAAGACCTTGCCCCGAAGATTGTAAACATTGCAGTAGACGTGAAGAACAAGAAGATCCCGATGAATTTCACTGCCGAAGAACACGCATCCAGTGCTCTCAAGAATGGGACCCTAAAATCCTTGCAAAAGAACAACAAGAGGATCCTGATCTTGGAGATATTGTGAAACTTAAGACAGAAAATTCAGAAAGACCCCCATATCAGAAAATAGCTTCAAAGTCTCCGAGATTTAAAGGGTACTGGGCCATATGGGACTCTTTAATAATGAAAGATTGCCTATTAAAAAGAGTCTGGGAAAGTTCTGACGGCAAAAGCTGTACCTATCAAACAATACTACCCACCAAAAGGATTCCAGAAGTATTGCAAGCCTTGCACAATGGTATAGGCGGTGGCCATTTCGGAGTTATGAAGACTCTTGAAAAGGTTCGAGAAAGGTTCTACTGGCTGGGAAGTCGTGCCGATGTCAAAGACTGGTGCAGAAGGTGTAAGGACTGCGCCTCCAGCAAGGGACCTAAGACACGAAGCCATGGCAAGATGAAGCAATACAATGTAGGAGCACCTTTTGAAAGAATTGCCATAGACATAGCAGGACCATTTCCAACAAGTAAATCTGGGAATCGCTATATTTTGGTAGCGATGGATTACTTCAGCAAATGGCCAGAAGTCTACGCAATACCAAATCAAGAAGCTACCACTGTTGCCGACGTACTATTTCAACAATGGATTTGCCGATATGGAGTACCAAGAGAAATACATACTGATCAAGGTAGAAACTTTGAGTCCGATCTATTCAAGAACCTCTGTAATCTCCTGGGTATCCATAAAACCAGAACTACACCCCTTCACCCGCAGTCAGATGGAATGGTCGAAAGATTTAACAGAACTCTTGATAACTACCTGAAAATTAAGGTAAATGACCAACAAAGTAACTGGGACACCTGTATACAGCCGTTTTTACTAGCCTATCGCTCCGCAGCTCACGAAACAACTGGAACGTCACCTGCAAAAGTCATTTTTGGAGCGGAGTTATGCCTTCCAGTTGATTTACTTACTGGACGACCTTCTACCAATGAAAAGCCAGCAGAAGATTATGTAAGTCAACTCAGTAAACAGCTGCAAGAAATACACGAAGGGGTTCGCAATAAGCTACAAAAAGAAAGTGACCGTATGAAGTCCCGCTATGACTTGAAAGCTAATCATAAGGGATTCATTGTCGGTGAAAAAGTTTGGTTATACAATCCAAAAAGAACCAAGGGGCGTTCACCGAAACTGCAGAAGTCATGGGAGGGACCATATAAAGTAGTAACCCGGCTTAATGATCTGGTGTACCGAATTCAGAAGAGCCCACAGGCGAAGATGAAAGTTGTACATCTAGAACGGCTGTGTCGCTATCAAGATCGAGAAGATACTTGATCGAGACGATCAAAACTTGGGAGGGGGCAATGTTACAGACTTTAGTTAGTGTTTAGTTATTAGAAATATAAAGGTTAGAATTATTTTATTTAGGTTAATAATTTATTTAAAATAGGTTACCTTAGTTTTTCCCTTTTTCGACGGTCATTGCGGATTATCCTGAGGGCGCTGGAGACATCCTTTTTACACTTTTCTTACATCCTGTAGTAAAAGAATCCTTCCAGCTAATTCTAGACTTTTCCAGACTTTTCCATTCTTTTCCACTTCACTATAAAAAGCGCGAGGAAAATCCGCACGGGCCAGTTTAGTTTTGTATTCCGACGGGATAAGAAGTTGACAGGCAGTTAAAGGTTAAACAGTTGTCATTATTACGTTACGTTAAAGTGTTACCATAGAAACGTTTGTAAACCAGATATCCAATAAAAAGGTGTAAAACCAGGATCCTTGTTTTTATACGGGGTGTCCCGGAACAATATTTTCATTAAAAGTAATTTTAATGTCAAAGGCCAGGTCAAAGGGCACTTCCAAATCTCTATTTTCATGTATTATAATTATACTGAACCTGAAAATGTATAGATTTTTTCATTCCGAATTGTTCTTTTAGGCTAGAACTTCGGCTGCAAATAAGGAAAATGTTGCTAAGTTCTGCTCAAACTTTACCTCTTTTTGTGGGAAAAGTAGGTGAAAAAGCACCACCTTTATGTGGAGCAGTTCCAGCTGATAGAAATTATGTAGCTAAGGTAAACTTATATTTCATTATTTGATGTAAGCACAAATACTTTATAAATCTAGTTTAGTATTCTTAAATAGTTTATGAATTATTCTAAAATATTTATTATAGGTTGGAGATATGGTTGCTGCCCTAGCTAAAGTAATAGAGGGTGAAGAAATCTGGATCTTAGCTGAAGTAGTAAGTTATAACCCAAATACAGCAAAGTATGAGGTGGATGATATTTTTAAGGAACAGAATCAAAAAGGAAGGCATACGTTAAGTAAAAGGAGAGTTATACCACTTACCTTAATGAGAGCTAATCCTGAAACTAACCCAGAGGCTTTGTTTCCACAAGGAACATTAGGTAAATAAATAAAATTATAACTAAAAAGTTAAGATTGCAGGACATAATAAATAGTTTACTTTATTTCAAACTATATAATAACCACCCTAATCTGGAAACAAGACACTTGCATTAAAAAAAATTAAATTCATTAACAAAAAGATCAGAAAAAGCAAGCATTTTAAAGTAGTGAGAATGCATGAAAACATTACTTAATGTTTTGATGTATAAGTCCTGTGAGACTTAAATTTACTTTACAGTATGAAGCAATATAACTAAAAGTAGAGAAGCATCAATCGTGAATGATTCGATCACAGTGACCGAATCGTTTATGAATATTGAATGATCAAATCCCGTACACTCGCAGTGATCGAATCACTACCCGACTGAACGACGGAAAGTATCGTAACGAATGAAGTTGCGTTGTCTGGCTGGCGACTGGCTTGGCTTCGCCCGTTCCGCTTGCAATCATTCGTTCATGACTAGTGTTGTTACAATCAATAAACAGTCCAGTGTGCCATGTGTCACCATATCGAAATATCGACTGATCGACCATCGCTGGGACGTTTGGTTTGGTACGCTTATAAAAATGATTGATTGAATGAATGATTGAAAAGATTGGATCATTTGAGAAATCGGTCAATGATTGATTCTATCACCAGTGAATGATCGAGTTACCCATCTCTAACTAAAAGCAAATTATTGCTAGCTAACCATGTAACACATTTACTTGTGCACAGCATAACTAACAGGCAGCACGATCTCTCCCTGGCGGCGCTTTTGATATTTTTAGCACGAAACACAAAAGAAACAATCACATTTAAAATAAAGCAGACAGATCATATGTCAGAAAACGTTGGTTGAACTTGTGCAAGAAAAATAACTGTACCTTCCCTCTACTTCATGAAAGCGTGCTGCTTTCTGTTAGTTATGCTGTGATACCAGTATGATACTGGTATGTTGTGGTTACCTTCAAAATGTGGTAAAAGTAACCATATTTTATGTGCTATTTATTTCTATTTTATGTTCTTGAGCTTAATTTAATTCAACTCGATATTTTGACCTCAAATACCCATGTGTAACTGGTGCCCTTTTAATTAAATTTCTCTCTTCGCAAGGTACCACAAGGTATGAACCACCTGCTTTGGTTTTTTTGCTGAATTAAATCAGGTATCACCAGAAAGACCATATATGTGCTACAATTTGCTGATGACATTACATTACATTATGAGAA